>APFE031153221.1:59597-149441 GCA_000404065.3 Pinus taeda | reverse complement strand
GTATAGTTGCTTTGTATAAGTTATTTTACAGAAGGATGAAAAAAAAATAGACAGAATTTAAGAGATCAGGCCCTCAATATCAGATTGTCGAATGTTGTGTCACCTTGGGAAGCTTAAATTCATGAATTAATTTGTACTTATAGCCTACTTAATTCACCAACGCGGATATTTTGTGGAAATGAATATCTAGGCTATGTTCTCTGTTTCATTCAAGGATCTTTGTCTCTCAATAATGGCCACAAGGCATATGCCTAAAATGCATATCTTACTGTAAATTACGCTGCAACACTGTTTAAAATTGGTGGGATGCTTTGTCCTCTGGAGTAACCTGCACCCAAGAAACTGAACGACAACACGGAGGAAAGTTCTCAATATATCAATCGACGGCAACGATCTAACTTTGTATGATACTAAGTTATCTTCCTTCAAAATCAATTTTGAGGACTCTGATCTAGATTACAAGTCTGGGTGAAAAATTTTCTAAGAGCTTCTCTGCTCACTATTACTCAGCATACATGCAAGGATGGGTTTGTTTGTTGGGATGATAAACCCAATGCAAATGTCAGTAGTGGGAAGCCATTACACCCGCTCCATCTAAAATAACACAACCTCTGGTCTGTGATATGATCCATAAACTCATTGCAATCTAGTTAACATATAGTTGAGTAACAACATCGGTTGACTCCTTTTGATGGACTACCGATCAAATAGGCCATGTATGGTTGTACCACTTCTTCAATTAGATGCCAAGATTATGATAGGCATTCTCATATTTGTTTGTACGGTCTCTTGACTGAAGGAAAGGGAATGGAAAAAGGGATGAGATCTGGTTTTGAACTGTAGAAGCTAATTACGTCAAAGTGACCAAGCATCCTTTACCAACCCAGCTATCAAAACACCACATCACCTATCATGAAGATGTAAGGGTTTCATAGTTTCAGAGGGATCCTAGTACAAATGTTCACATGCTCAGAGAATCACTGTCAGGACATACGAATAATGCACCAACTGGAAATATTTCCATTCATTATTATTTTGTCCAAGCTATTATGTATTCTTGTAGTTGGTAACCTACAAGTTGAGTTTATACCTGATAGAATTTGTTAGAAAATGGAGTAAGTTTACTCAATTAACATGGAACGTGAATATGTTCCAGCTTGTATCAAGGTTTGTAGTCTTCTATAGGCATAAAAAGGCAGTTTGTAGACCTAGCTGAAACCAATCAACCAGAGGGCGGTTTCCAAGAGTACTAGCACCTAGGTGTTGTGTATGTGCCTAATTGAAACCATGTGTTCAAGTGATTGACAAGGATTTCATTTTAAAAAAAAATGAGAAGTTGTCTTTAACAGATGGTAAAAATGGAATAAGCATGCCCCTCCCACCCGCAGTTTAAGCAAAGAATGAGGTTGCTGGTGCCTTTCTAGTACCATTACAATAGTGACAATCATCCGCCCAAAGACTACATCAAAAGCATCTGCCTGTAAGCTATAATCAGTGGTTGGCACGAGACCCAAGATCAATAGAAAACTCCATGCAGGGAAGGAGCATCTTTGATAAAACTCAAAAATGAGTCAGGAGGATTAGAATAAGAGTACAATTTCACCAAGTTGCATGCAAACAACATCTGTGGCCCTTCCAAATCGGAGAACCAAAAGTTTGTCCAATGTATCCGTGACAAGCTTGTCAACATCCTGATTCCTTGTAAGAGTCTGTAATAGGAAGCTCATTTCTGTGTTGAAAATCAATCAAATTTCCCTCTTCCTATGAACACAAGAAAAGTGAAACAACTTATCTTGTAAAGACTAATGCAATAGTGAGAAACTTATGAAACAACCGACAATTAACAGTTGCATAAAAGAGAAGGCTTCAACCACTCTTTAATGTCAAAACTCTAAAACACCAGGAATCTGGCTCTGACAATGAATCCTTTAGGAGGTTCTTCACTCTAATCATAAATGTCATCAAATTCAATGTTTTAGAAAAGTAGATGAACTATGAATACCATCTACCTTCCCACACTGATTCTCTCATCCATTAATGCTTTCCCAACTTTGTGCCTTTTGACTTATCTGTTTAGGTTGCATTTGAAATTTGAAATTACTAGTAGTTAGGTTTGTCCTAGTCATTGAGTCTTTGTTTCTGGTAGAAGGAATCCAAGGGGTATATTATCTATTTACTAGGAAGTTCTGAAAATTCAGTTGCACGCAAAGGATACAAACATATATAAATTGTTTTGCTAAATTTGGGAAATTTTTCTTTTCTTTTTTTAAGAAATTTATGATTATCACTGGCAAGTGTGTCATTCCCATTTTGGGAAATTAAAATGGAATGTAGTTAACTTACAACGGTTGAAAGGATCCCTCAGCTGAAAGGCCACAGCTGGGGCATATATTCCATCGATGTCACATAGGACTTATACGTGGCCCTAACTGCATGAAACAAGCCACATCACGTAAGACTTGAAACCTATATATACGTTAATCAAAGAAAGATTGCACAGGTATAAAAGTCTTCTACCATCATTCCCTTGAGGCCTCATCATGTTGAACTTCAAAAAAAGTAGACATAACTTGTAGATTGTAATCATGAACTACTCTTTCAAAGAATCTACTCAGCAAACAACATTGATGTTTAAGCAGGTGGGATAAATCTAAAGTTGAAAATACATATTTCAACAAATACACTCTTTATTCTTGGGGCAATATGCTTGGTAGTTAACAGTGGCTTGTCGGGTTGGTGAAAGGAGGGAGTTGTATTTACCTCCACCAGGGTTCCAAGTCACATCAATGACACTTGTGCTTTTGCTTGTGTGTTGTGCATCTGTACTTGTTGGGGCCAGGGGCAAGTTCTGGGCAACCTTGGCAGAATAGGTACCCCCTGCTTGTGGCTTCTTACCGGAAGGACTCCAATTTAACTGCTGTCAGCTGGCGGCAATACTAGTAAACTCCCTCAGATTGGAGATGGACAATCTGTCTTCATTAGGAAAATTGGATTAGCTGTAAAAATAAAATACATCTGTATAAACTTGTGGATACTTTCCACCATTATCTATATTTAGTTTTTCAATTATTTCCATGTTGCCACTACCTTTCAACTATTGCTCGAAAAGTTTTGGACACCTCAAAAGTCTATGATTTTTTTTCTAAAAAAGCTACTCAAATTTTCTGAGTACAGTCCTCCATAAAAATCAGGAAATACCTGTAGCATCCAAGGATCATGCATAGGATTGACAACGAAGATTACCATCCACTAACTCTAAAAGATTGTTTTTCCTACCAAGATTTAACCTTATCAAATTTCTCTTTATGTTGTTTATCAATAAGAAAAGCTTCACAGGCACCTTATGCTCTCTGAATGTTTGGCAATTCATACACCATTATCATTCATATTCCTTGTACATGCCCAGGGTCTACAGAACCACAAGCTGACATAATATATTTCATGAAAACAGAAATACTTCAACTACTGTGCATAGGGACCAAAGTGAAATACTGAAGTTGCATGTACTGCTGAAGGTGAAGGGGAATATGAAATCAGCAACAGGGAATCTAACAGGCAGACATGTTGGCTCTACTCACCTCTATTGGAAAAAGGAAGCCAACTATGAATTGAGCCATTATGAAGCAAAATTTTGGTGCTCTTATGCGATGTTCTAAAGAATGGAGAATCTTCGCTTCATGGACTATAGGCTGGTGAGTCCTTTGGCAATCACTGAGGGTCCACAGAGAGGTCTTTTTGTTCATACAATTATGGAACACACATTCAAAATCTTGAAGTGCTTGGCAACAAGTAGCAGGAGCATCCTAAACTTATTCCTGTTGGGGGTTCCTGTAAGGCAGACAAAGATATACTTCCACATATTAACAAGTGGCAAATAGTTTTGTCAATCACGGCAAAGCAGTATTGAGAAATTACAAAGTACAAACTATAAGGATGACTGTCTCAGTAAGTCAGTTTCAATGCAACTGTTTATGTAGGGAAGTGTCACGCTAAGTATGTATTGCCGCTAAGTGTCATGCTAAGTATGTATTGCTTCAAAACCCAACAGAACACCCCTGTTCCAACTGCAGGAGGCATGAATCCACCTAATTTGGCCTTACACTAAACCGTCGTTTGTCATTTTGTTAGAAATCAAGTGAGAAGTAACGGACTTAGCGTGAAGTCTGCATAGAAGCAATGACAGATATTGGTGGGTGAGTTTATCTATTCACACTAGCGATCCTCCAGAGAACAGGAAGGTGATCAAATTGTGATTTCCACAAGGCCTTTCAAGAATGGACAGGAGTCAACCAGAGCGAATAATTAGTGAAAAACAAACTTCAAACTTGAAGAAAAACAAAGCCAACTTACCCTGATTCAAAAGCCGGCTACAGATGTGCAGAACCGCATAAAGGGGCTTAATTTCTCGCGCTCAGCCTACCGACTGTTGTTGTTGCTGTTCAAATCCAAGAAACCAAGATAAAAACAAATAAATACAAACATTATCTGAATCAAAATGGTGAGATACCAAGCTGCTACAATTTATTTGTGGCAAGAAACTTGCTAACAATTTTCTCTCCAACAACATTTTAAAGTGATCAAAACGTATGCAACCGCACCCAGGCAACGATTCTCGTCTCTTTTTCCAGTCTTCTCGATCCCACGGATAAGGAGCGTCCTTGACCTCGAATCTATTTTGATAACCACTTGCTAACGATTTTCTCTCCAACAATGCTCTAACACCCAACCGTGATCCTCGTTACTGTTTTCAAACTTGTAGATGGCCCGCAGGACATGCTCAGCACCTTCAACTTTCTCAGAACCGCATAAAGGGGCTTAACCAGATAAAAAAACCTATTTCAAAACAATTTTATAACCAGGTAGCGGGAGCCATATACACATGAAAACAGCGGAATTCACCTATTTCAAAACAAGAATTCACCTATTTCAAACCAATTTTATAAACTTGGAGAGGCAGCCATATACACATGAAAACAGCGGAATTCTGAATCCGTGAAAACAGGGAGCCCTATTCATGAAAACAGCGGCTGAATCCGTGAAAACAGGGAGCCCTCCTTTTGGTAAAAATTAAGGTCCGCCTTCTATTTCAAAACAAATTTAACCTTTTTAGACCAAATCTATCTTCACAATTTCACTACCAGACTAGAAAAAACCAAACAGTAAATCAGAAATAGTGATTTTGAATCTTGATCTCCCAAAACCAGGAGCAAAGATCAAAATGGGGCGATTTTAAGAAAATCCGATTTGGTAAATATCAAAATGGGGCGATTTTAAGAAAATCTCATTTCGGTTAGTGTATCTACCCTGGGCGAAAATAAAAAAATAAATTAGTTTTTAAATAAAATGAGGGCTAATTATATAAAAAAAAAATATTATTTTAATTAAAAATTCGCCCCATTAAAATATAAAAAACCATAAATTTCGCCTTTGGGCGATTATTCGCCCCTAAAATTACCCCTGGTGTTGTGGGTTGATTTGCTTTGTTTTTTGGTTGTTTCTCATGTTTCCTTAGCTTGGGTTGAGTTACTAGTTCCTAGAGCCTTGGTTGGACAAACACTCTGGAGCCTTGTAATAGCTTTGGTTGAGTTATTAGTCATGGAGCCTTGGTTGGACAAAGCTCTGGAGCCTTTCGTGGGTTGAATTACTAGTCCTAAAGCCTTGGTTGGAAAAACACTCTAGAGCCCGACAACAACTGTGGGTTGAGTTACTAGTCTTGGAGTCTTGGTTGGAACAAACACTTTGGAGCCTTGGAAGGCTTGGATAGAGACCAATCTAATGATGGTTTTGTGATGTATGATTATGAGGTGGAATCAATTTTTTATGGGTTGAGGTGGATGGCCTCTGGAAGCCCTGGATGGTTTTGGATTGATGTGTTCTATGAGATTCTACATTCATGCTAGGAATATGGCACGAAGGTGAATGAATGAAGAGAGATTTGGCTCAGCCATTCTATAGTCGGGTGGAACCTGGAAGTCCCATCTCGGGTTTGGATTTTGCATCATCAATATGAGGTTATTTCTCCTTGTATTTCTATGATTATTATACTGGTTTATATGTGGATCATATGGCTGTGATTTCATTGGTATTTTTGCTACTATTATGATGGTTATGTATGTGTTTTATGAACTATCTATGTATGGATCTCATCATGTTTTTACTGGTAAATGAATGAAAAATGCATCTATGACTTAATGGATGACATGGCAGGTAATGTGTTGAGGCATCAATGTCTCTAAGTAATTCTCAGCTAAGTATGAGACCCCTATGCCATATATATTATTTACATCTGTAGATTACATAATTGTGATATGCTTGACGAAATGCTTGTCATGGCTAGTAGGGGTCCAATCAAGGTCTTATTCAAGTAATTGCATTTGTACTGTCATTTTCATGTTATCTTACTGATATGAAGGTGTCATTAAATTCTGGGTAGTGTCCTGGGCTCTGGGCCTCAAAAAGTGGTTCAAATCCCGGGGACACTAGAACAAGATTGAGAAAAATAGTCCCTAGATGTTGGCATGCCTTATCATGATAGTGTTCAGAGCCTCCTGGATGCTGGCTGACCTATAGCATGGGAGCTTCTAGGGGTCAAGTGGTCCAAAATCTTAGTGAGACCTAGGGGTTGGTTGGCAAAAAGGTTGGGTTGGCTCTTGAGGGTCCTAACGCTAATGTTGAATGTCTTTCTGGTGTGTTTTTGTCGGTTCCACTTCCTTAACGTGACTTAGGAGGTCAAATAATATCATGGTGGACTCTCGTCGCATATTTACCCCAACTAGCCAATTGCTTGGGTAGATGTGGGAGGAGGGTGTTACATTATTAAATGGGTAAAGGGAAAAAGTAAGCTCCAAAGCCTACTATTTATCTCAATCATGGACTTAATTAGAGTGATAAGATTCAATTGTTAATATATTTCCTTTTCAACAATAATGAGCTTATGTCGTACTTTATTTTTCCCATATGTTTTGCCATCATTTTCCCTATGTTCGATCATTTAAACCTTTCCTTTATGATTTCTTTGAACAAATTCATACACTTTATCACCTTGGGGACATAATGCATTCATGCTTGGAATTTTATGTTTAATCAATGACTTTTTTCTTAGAATGCGCGAATTTACATGATTAGGATTCTTAGAAATTTTTGTTTTAGGTTACAAGATGATGTTGCTCCTCATTTTGCTGGAATCCAATCATATTTGGAGGAGTTACGATTAATTTTGTCATCCATTATTATGTTGAAGAGTTACTCATCAACATGCAAATAAGTTGCTACAAAATCCTATTACATTATTAATGAGTCCATACCTTGCTATTGAGTTGTCTAGTGACATGAAATGACCTCAAAACTAAATAATTTTGCATAATTTCAAGTTGCTTTGGTACACACATTCATCCACAAATACAAACTCACACTTCCATGATCCAAATCATTGAATCTAGGGAGAGATTAAACTATCATGAAGTTGTTGGATCACAATGCTCTTTTTGAGGAGAGAATCTCTATGCAGTTTCATCTTATAGTTGTAAAGAAAATCTCAAAAATATATGAAAATTGTTTTTGGTAAATGCTACTTATTTTTCTAAAATTGGACAACCACCTAATAAATTATTTTGAGGAGAATGTATAAATAAACGATATGGAGAACCATATGGGCTCACTACCAATTTCAATAGAACACTTAAGCTTTTGAAGCATAGCTACTAGATCACTTTTTAGGAGATCATCCAATAAGATGCATACCGGGTCCCACTCTTGTAACATGTAATTATTTATGATCTCAGTTATTTTTAGTGTTTCCAATCTTTATTCCATTTCCTACTTTCAACATTGTGATTTATGCATTTTTATTTCTTAATTTTGATAATGCAAGTAGAGTATCAATTTACATTTATGATTTCATGATTTCATGTTGTTTTTCTTTCTATAGTTTACATGTTTAAACAATTAACTTTTACGAGCCTTGGTTTCTTTGAGTTGGTTCTACAAAGCTACATATTGGTAACTTTTGAGTTACTCTTGGTTGAATTTCTCAATGAATCCTAGGATAATTTGACATATTAGACTCCTTCAAATTAGTTCTACAAGGAAATTAGTTGGTAGGCATTAGCTTACCTTGAGCCAAATTGTATCTGGAGTTTACGATAATGAGGAAATATTTGGGATGTCTTGAGTCCAATCAGTCAAGGTGTACAAATTCAAAATTTGTTGCAAAGTAATTTACCTACATCACTTAGATTTGTTAGTAGTCAATTTGTCTTGTGGATGAATCTATGGATCAAGGTGTGAAATGTCACAATTCATAACACATGATTCACTTGCATGAATGTTAGAGTAGAAATATAACATAATAGATTAAATCAACAAAAGAACCCCCAAAGTAATTTAGCAAAGTGATGATAAATCTAGTAATTAAAAGCTATTGGGTATGTGTTATATTCTTTGCACAACTAGTCCCATGCATGATTCATTCTGCCAAGTGTAGGAGGGGTCATAGGGAGGACATATCCCCCTAAAATATTTTTTGGGGATTTTTTATGTTTGTTTTTGGCAGTTTTCGAGAAAGAGTTTTCGCTTTTTGCGGCTTTTTGATGCATGGTGGTTGAACCCATGGTTTTGTAATTTTGGTTAAGGAAAAATGGTTACATTCTAATACAAGGTTAGTGGATCTAGGGGTTATGAACGCCATGGGATATACATATTGTATTGTAACATCATAAAGATATAATATACTAATTTTTTTTTGTTCTCCCAGTTTTGAGTTTCTAGGCCCAAATCTTTATGTTAAAGGTGTGGGAATGTCATTGCATATTTTCTAGTTTATTAAGAATTTGTTTGCAAAAATTAAGTGTACAAGGTTAAAACCAACATAAGCACTATGAATGCACATACATTGTGTGCTTTTTGGAAGTCTCACTCCTAAGTTGATAAAATAAAGTAACCTCTAGCACATATTAGGCTCATTAATCCCAAACATTATTAGAAGTTGTCACATTTTGGTGTCATTTCCATGGAATGCCAATTTTCAGATCCTTTACTGTATTTTGGGTCTATAAATCCATTTTTGAAGCTATAGGATTAAAACCCAATATCTAATTATGTTTCTTCAATTGCGTGTTTTTTTCCTTTTGTTAATAAGAACATCTGATGAGAAGGAGAGATAAGTTTGGGAGGTTTCTTCCCAGCCCTCTTTCTATCACAGAGTTAGTTTAGACTAATAAGCAAGGATGGTTTATTTTGACAACCCATATTAGTGTGGATACTCTTTATGAGATAGCAAATTAAGTGGCTACAATTCTTGTAAAGAATGAACCAGGAAGTCAATATTGAGAAGGAAACACCTTTTTTCTCTATTTGGGGGTTCGGCAACACTTAAATTAAATTAGAAGATACATAGTCCTTTGCCTTTGGTTATGGATTTGGTCCCTTATTTGAATGGAGGATATATGTGAAAATGGAGAAGCCAAGATGAAAAATATCAATCCTTTAGTTAGTACACACTTCTATAAGCTTCCCATAGAAGACCCAAACACTTTTATGTTTAAATTTGAAGTGTTGTGGTGAACGTATGAATACAAAATAGATGCCACAAAGTTGTGCTTGTTTCCTTCAATATTAAAATATGCAACACTATGTTGGTTCACGGGTCTAGAATGAGGAAGTATCCATACTTGCAATTAGATGATATCAACATTTTCAAATAAATACCATGATTATTATAAAGTAAGAGGAACACATGATGAAATATCTGGAATGATTGAATGTGTTGATAGGTCACATAAAGAATATGATGAGTGATTTCAATTTTCTTCTAAATGATCTACCAAATTTGAACTAAACCCAAACTCATTGAAATTGTCATTGTTAAAAGGTGCATGTGAAGAATGGAAAGAATATCTGAATCTGATTACTATTGGGGATATTTATTAGTTCTCTCTCATGAAATATGAGATTTCTTCAAAAAATATTCTATCAAGAAGAAACATTAATTGGCCCCATGCAATTATTCTATTACCATTAAAGACCACAAGAAGGGTTTATAAATCTAGATTACGAATTTGTTAGAGGATATGAAGATATACATATTAAAGTCACTATACACGCAACTCAACAACCTTCACTAAAAGAAAATACAAGATTACATGAACAAGGCCCTCAAAATCTTTCGTCCAAAATGCATAGGGAAATATGCTAGACACAAATATCCATTGAATGTGTAATTGTTTGTAACATCCACACAAATAATCATGATACCAAGAATTTTACTTAGCTACCAGGTTTGAAGGTCATTTATAAAGAGCATACCATAATGTTGAAAAAACTTGTTTTATCAACTAAAGAAGGTTTGGACAACTATGATCTCAATTTCTAGATATGAGTTATGATCCTTAATGTTTTATATCATCGTGGAATAATAAATATCTAGTTTCTGACTTGTACTCTCTACCATTTGTAGGAATTTAGCAAGTTTGACAAATACCTTTTTCGGCACCAATCATCCTAGCCTTATTCTATGCCTTATGGAAAACAAAGCCATCAATTTCATAATTCCCTATGGTCAAATCAATAATGTTCCTTTGATCCAACATAAAACTAGCCATCACCACATCAATAAAAATTCCTTTTACCTCGGTTAAAACAAACGAGAAAACTCTGAGGCTTTTCGGCCCTGCAACCCTAAGTGTTCCTGATTTCTCCCTCCTCTAGTCGTTGTCGTGCTTAGTGGTCCTCAGTACCCCTACTTGTCAGGCTTCTTTCTCACTTTCCCTACCCTGTTTTTTTGCTGATGCATGATGCATTTTATTGTAGGTGCCTCCATCATTTATGCTCCAGGGTGTTTCTCCTAGGCCGGGTGGTCATCCATGGCAAATTTGGCTTCCCCTCCTCCACTAAATTGAGAGATCACAACCTCCAACTCTTTGGTTACAAAAGGCTCCATGTTTAAAAAATCCTCTACCTCTCCATTCGTCAAGAAGTTGGATGATATTCCAAAGGTAGAAGTTTTACCCCCTCATGTCCGTCTTGAGGATTCCAACTAGTAGATAGAGGTTTAATGGGTCAATTTATCGAGTTATGGCCTTCCCCCCAATCTATTCATCAATGGATAGTGAACAATTGGAAACCTTTAATCAATGGTGAAGTCACCTCCTCCTATGGAAAGGGTTTTTTACTTTATTCTTTGAGAAAAAATCAGATTGAGATCTAATCTTTTGGAGTGGCCCATATGTCATGGGAGAGAAAGGGATTTACATATATTGTTAGAGCTCTAACTTTAGTCCTGACTGTGATGTCCCCTCTACAAATCCTATTTGGGTGAAGCTTCCTTTCCTCCCCTTGCATTGTTGGAACAATTCCACCTTTAGAAGGATCGATAATGCCCTTGGGAAATATATCAACTGTGTTGAACCTCGCGATGGGCTCTTCTCTTGTGCCAGATCTGAATTGAGGTATATCTTGACAAAGGTTTACCAGCCATAATCAATCTCAACCTTGATAGCTGGTCTCATATCAAGGAGTTGAATCACGATCAAATCCCATTCAAATGAAAAAGATGTAGACTATGGACACTTCACCATAAATTGTCCTAAAAAATTAAAAGATCAAGAAAAATAAGATCACATCGGAGAACAGTGGAAACAATAAAAAAAATAAAGGTTCCCATAGACAATAACCTCTAGCAAATCAATAGCTCAAGCAAACTCAAAAAGAGGCTTTGATCCTAGCTCCCCAAAAAATAATAATAATGTTAGTAGAGAAGGGATAAGAAAATTGACCAACCTAAAAGACACTAATGATACGTTTGATGCTATCAACAATGTCACAAAAGAAGGGGAAATCCCTCCTCAAGACCTCTTTATTGTTGATACATCTAGTAATCCATGCCCCCTTAAGTTCCCGCAGAACTAATGACTGATACAAAATCCAGTGCATATTCGGAAGCCTCCCAAGATGACACTTCGGATGAGGAAGAATGCTTCCTTTCGTTGAGAGAAGGAATAATAGGATTTTCATTTGCAAGATTATCCAATGAAAAATCAGAGGCGAACAAGGCTATAGAGAAGGATATTTGGACCTGTCGCTTTGGTAGAAAGAAAAATAAAGAAATTTGAATAGATCAAACCGAGAAGGAGAAGGAATTTGGAAATTAAGCCACTCTAAAAAAAAATAGATGGAAGATAAGGGAGGTAAAGGAAATAAGAGAAATACTAGTGAATAACTGAAGGGGGCACCATATTCAAAAAGTAAATAATGATTGTTCTCTCCTGGAACTGTAGGGGGTTTGGGTTTACAAAAAGAAGATCTGAAGGAAAATCTCTTATTAGAAAAGAAAGATCCTCAATTTCCCTACTCCAAGAGACCAAGCTAGTAGCATAAGAAATATTTATATAGTAGCAGTAGTCATGGAATTACAGTGGCATTATTTCAGTTAGTGTCAAAGGTGCGTCAGATGGCTTGTGCACATTATGGGACCTGACCTAGGTTCGAATTTTAAACTTTCTATAGAATTTTCATTCACTTGCTACCTATTTTCTAAATATTTCTTAAAACCAGGTATGTTCAACCATCAATATTGACATGCTAGTTCACTTTAAGGAAAAACAAGAGTCATGGGCCTCTCTTCAAGGTTTAAGGGACTCTGAGTTTGGAGTTTTAGCATTTTTTTTTTTTTTGGGGGGGGGGGGGGGTTGATACCACAATACATAGTTGGGAAAGAAAGGGGGATTTCCTATTAAAGACCCTTTCCTAGAGCAAATGGAGGATCATATCAGTCACTTCAGATAAATGGACATCAAACCCATAGGATTCAAGTATACCTAGAATGATAAAAGAGCAGGCCCAAATCACATCGCAGTCAGGTTGGATCGCTTCCTCATATTTGATGATTTCTCGTGCTGTAATCTCAACCTTAAATCAACTATCCTCTTTTGGAATGGTTCTGATCATCTCCCTATCAAGCTCATCTTGTCTTCCCCCCTCTTAATTATGGCCCTATCCCCTTTATATGAAACCCTTCTTGGTTTCATATCCCTAAATTTCATAATGTAATCACTCAGTCCTAGCTCTCTTGGGTGGAGGGAAGCTTTATGTAGATATAGGAAAGGAGAATTAAGAGATTAAAGGATTTCATCAAATCTTAGGTAAATTCCTCCCTACCATCTAAACAAAAATCCATTCAAGAGATAAAACATAAAATTGGTCTACTCCATGCTTCTATGGAGATCAAATTTGTGTCCTCATAAATGTTGAATGAAGATAGATCCACACTTGATAAATATCACTCTTTGTTGAAAGAAGAGGAATAATACAGGATACACAAGTCTAAGAGTGTGTGGCTCTAGGTGGGATACATAAACACCAAATTTTTCCACAAATACACTGAAAATCGGGAGAAGAAAAAGAAAATTATGGAAATTATGGTGAACGAAATCAAGGTGAGTGAAATTCATCAGATTAAGGAGGAACCAACAACATATTTCAACAATCTCTACACTAAAAGTGATCCCCCCTCTGAACAATCAAAAGATTATATGTTGCAGTGGATCCTGTAATTGATTTATGAGGGTATGAACTGTCAACTAACCATCCTTCCCTATGAATAAGAAAATCATCATATTGTTTTCTCCTTTCATTTGGATAAAGCCTCGGGCCCAGATGGGTTTTCTGCACACTTCTACCAACAATTTTGTGATATAATTAAATGAGACTTATGTAGAATAATATTGGATACTCTTTGAAGCAAAGTTGCATAGGAGGTGTGGTCAATTCATTGTTCGTTGCTCCGATCGCCAAAGAAAACAACCCCTCCTCCTTCAACAGATTCAAACCCACATGTTTGTGTAATATCTCCTACAATATAAAATACTCGCCAAAAGATTTAAAAATCTTCTCCCTTCCATCATATTAGAGAATCAAGGCTGCTTTGTTATAGGGAGAAAAATCTTCGACAATATCATTCTTTTCCAAGAAGACATACTCTCAGGTAGATCAAGAGGGGACAAGAGGATCTCTATCAAATTAGATATGGAAAATGCTTTTGATAGAGTTAGGCATCATTTTATTTTCAAAGTTCTGAGCATATTTGGATTTGATAACACCTATATTTAGTGGGTTTCCCTCTACATTGGCTCCCCTTCGATCACTCATTTTGTGAATGGCACGGTCACCAGATTCTTTAAAGCTTCTCGTGGTCTTCGTAAAGGGTTCTTGCTCTCTCCTTTGCTCTATATTTTGGAGGCAAACAATATGA
Organism: Pinus taeda; assembly: GCA_000404065.3. Classification (NCBI taxonomy): domain Eukaryota; kingdom Viridiplantae; phylum Streptophyta; class Pinopsida; order Pinales; family Pinaceae; genus Pinus; species Pinus taeda. The sequence goes on along the minus strand of APFE031153221.1, from coordinate 135,196 downwards.
GTCGACACTTAGAATATGAGCACAAAAATGGTGACCTTCCAAGTCTCCATTTCTTTCAAGGCATTAAAAGTGCATACCACTCTCAGTTTTCCGATGAAATTATCTTTCTCAAAGGCGCCTTGGTGGATAAAGCTAGAAGATTCAATGTGGTTTTGGATAATTTCCTAGCAGCCTTAGGGATTTTGACAAATTATTCCAAGTCCCAGATCTTTACTTGGAATATATCAACACCTAAGAGGCTTCATATTGGGGTGGTTTTAGTTTTGACACTGTGGAGAATTGGAAATAATTAAATACTTGGGTATCTTGATCTACCTTAAATATAATTCTTCCCAAGCATGGAAAAATGGGTATCCAAAGTTAAAAATAAGTTGGACCTTTCGGGTTCCAAATGGATCACTTTAGCAGCTCACAATGTTCTCGTGAAGGTCGTTTTGTCTGCCGTTCCTTTGTACCAATTCTTGGCATTGTTAGCCCCTTAGCACATTCTTATTAGTGTTGGGAAGATTATAAGAAATTTCCTTTGTGAGGGAAGCAAATATTCCTCTAAGAAATTCCACTTGGTTAATTGGGCCACTATTTGTGCTCCCAAAGATCATGGACGTATGGGGATTAGAGATCTAACCCTAATGAACCAAGAAATGGGCACTAGACTTTCCATGAAAATTAAATCCAATCCTAAAGTGTGGCGAGCTTAGGTTATTATTGCCAAATATTCACATAACGACTCTGTTATCACTTAGTATTTTCTCAAGGTTAAAGAAAGAAATCACCGAGGTAACTACAAACCACTTTTGGAGATCAGGACCTAGCCTTCCTGATGCTCAGAGAGGGCTCTCTCTTTATAATTTAAATTTGTTTTAGTTATGCGATTTTAGGCTAGTTATGAATGTTCAAGAGGTTTTTGATTTGTATTTGAGATTGGGTGGTGGGATCTGCTTAGACAGATGGATAAAATGATGTCTTTTAGACCATTGGGCTATGGAGTCAAACAATAAGGAAGCAAAATTGGATTAACTCACTAAAGGGAATGTTCCAAGGGCAAGATAGCAGAGTGTTTTTAAGATCTTTAAGACGGAGGGGTGAAAGGGTTTCGCTTGGGGTGAGAGAGTAGTTAAGGGTTCTTAGAACTAGATAATGAATGAGGAATGAAGGGATAATCAAGATCAAAGGGCAATTGATAATCCTTCAACCTGGATATTCATGAAATCAATCTAAAGCAAGGAGAAACAAAGAATTCCTTAACTCAAATATCAACAGAAAACATTCAAATGTATAACTCTTAAGACAGAGTGCAATTAAATAAATTCTGAAGTATTATTCCAGTTATAACATTTAGATTCAGAAACACATTAAATATTACGAATAACTTGAGAAAAATAACAATAACACAAGAGAATACTTCTCTGAAGTTCACTCAACACATGAATCCTTGGAAATATCTGATCTTTATTTATCAATCTAGCTTGATGGGTCAGAAAATGATACAATAACCTTCTGGGTCTTCTGATAAAAAAGTTTATATAAATTTCTAATAGAATCCACCACAAAATACTTCAAATGAAGAAGTATTTATACAAATTCTAAACTGAAATATCTTAAAAAAATATCAGGATTGGCTTTACAAATATCTCAAACTATTTTACATTTATAGAACTTAAATAAAGGACACTCAAAACTAATGAATATATTTGGCACTACATTTATGTATTGATGGTGACAAAGAAGAGAAATTCAAATTTGATAGAAACTCTTAATTGATGATGAGGCTTCCAAGCCACTAACTAAGTCCTTCCTTTGTGCATTCTGCCCAAGAAATTATGCAAAATTAGGGTCCAGTGATACCCTTTTATATCTCAATCCGAGATAGATATGTAAAAAGTGAAAGAGGTTATTGTAAATAAGTATGTTATTGAGATAAACCTCTTTTAGTTTCCCAAAATTTAGCTCCAGGTGTTCACAATATTCTCTGAAAAAAGATGTCAAAAACAGGACTTTGCATAGTCCGAAAAATAGGCTGTGAAGATATGCATTTATCTCCCTTTTTGTAATACCTGTGTAAAAAGTGAGATAGTTTTTGTATATTTGCCTTTTAAGAACACAAAACTCCTCCAGTTTCTCAAAATTTATCTTGGAATGGCCACAATAGTTTTTGAAAAATTATGACTTAAACAAGAAATTTCTGGAAAATATACCATTGTTGCTCTGATTTCATCTTTTAACCTTAATTTTCTTTTAACTGTTTTTACCTTTACTTTGGATAAACTTCATTGTTTCTGGTGAAAGTGTCTTCATCTCTGTTTAACCCTTACTTCCTCCATGTTTACTTTTACTATTTACCTTGACTGCCCTGTTTTTTCATTTATCTTCACTTTGATTTTTCAATTTGGTACACTTTTACTGATACTTTTTCATCTAATACACTTTTACTTTGATGACCTGTCAATATCCTTTACTGTGTTTTTACTTTTACTGTACATTTTAACTTTTTACTGTGTATTTCAACAATAAATTATTTCATTTTTTATTTGTATCAGCATATGGTAATGGATATTGATCAACTTTCTGTATGTTTGATCTGTTTGTCTTTTAACTATATGCTCTGTTTGGTTCCTTTGTTTTAACAGTCAATGTCTCCGTGTGAATGATTTCTTTCTCTTTTTTGTATATAACTATTTTCTTCTTCTGAATGAAGGTTTTTAAATAGATTTCCTTTCGAGTCTTGCAGTTAATAAGTTCTGTGACTAGTATCAAAACTGTTTATCCAAGCTTTGGTCTTCGGCTAATTACCTACAAAATACAACAATTTGTTAATAAAACACAAGTCTACAAGGAGGTGACCGGAGGCCATACTGAAACTAGGAAGAACTATGGACAGTATAGAAGGGGTTCAGGAGGGAATCCATGGTGAAATCATGTCTCAGAGGCTCTGGGTGGCATTGGAAGGGTTTGATAGGTTTCGCCATGTAACTGAGTAAAATGCATGAAAATGAAGGTTTTCAGGGTTTTAACAGGTAATGGGTAAATTGGCGTAGAATATTATATTATGAATAGTGAGTGGTTTCAGGTTTAGTGGGGAGGCAATATCGGAGGCCATCACATCGCTTTTATGGAGGAGGTGGTATTTTGGCGAGGTTACCCGATCTATGTTATCGCTTGACAAGTAGCAGATGGGGGCTCGGGCAATACCGCTTTATCAGGTGGGTAAAGGTTGAACATTGGGTGAACTCGATATGGCTATGGACCGTTGGATTTGGGTGTTGAAAATCAGATGACAGTCGGGTGACAAATTTGCACGGATGAAATGGGCAGAGGTTTTTTTTTGGGGGGGGGGGGGGTCTGGAGCTTTAATCCGTGGTGGTTTGGGATTATTTATAAGTTAAACATGGGATTAAATGATTAGACGAGGTTTAATGAAGGGATTATCTTAACTTTACCAAGAAATGGTGAGTTCAGAGGGTTTTGTCAGGGGTATGGGTTAAAAGTATAGTTTATAATTAAACTAAGGGTTGGGGTATTATCATGGGAACTTCACTAAATGAACCTCTGACATATCACGTGCATTCATGGCATATTGAAAAATACCCTTTATTTGACTACATATTGGAAAATATCTCTGAAAATCACATTATTTAACCCTCTACCAATATGAACCCAATATACCTTCCCAATTTAAAAACCCCTACTTTCACTAGATATTATAAGTATCCATTTTTTCATTAACATTTTTTATACCCCTTTATATTTTTTCATTAGCTTTAGGCTCCATTTTTTATACTTGCCAATATAAAAACCCTTTACCCCCTATATATCCCCCATTATATTATGTCATTTTTTCTTCAATAAATATCCCCCAATATGAACCCACGTGGTATGGTATTGCTCTCCCACTAAAACCCCCGTCGGTATTATATACGAGATTTATTTATATATGGGAAAAGGCATATCGGGAGCTATATTATTATGTTAAAAATTAATATGAAATGAAATGAGCAGAGTGAACATACCACTAAGCATAATGTAATATTTGTGCATTTTCTTCACATACACTTATACTTAGGATAAAATATTTTTGTGGGTATTTTGAATGAAATGGAATTTAACATGGGGTTGTTTACTTTTCATAGGCAAATGGAGTTTAACCTTAGGAAAAGGGGTTTTATTAGGGTAATGAAGGGAAATGACTTTTATGAAGGGAATTCTAACACTTGATGTCCATAAGTCATTAAGTCGAGGGCCCGGTCCCACCAAAAGTCAGAGAAATGCTTTAAGCCTTTATGACTTGAAGGATTTTTAGTACTAGAACATACTTGTGGATGGGGAAATTAGTAAGTATAGGGATGAAATGAATGAGGAGAAGTCAATTAATCAACTTGTAAACCTCTGCTTTTGCTTTCTTAATTTCTCATGCACATTGAAACATATGAGTAAGCATGATAAATGTGCTTTTGTCCAATCAACTTTATACTTCAACAACCTTTCTTCTACTTACCCATTACTTACCCTAACATTTTTTCTTCACTTATTTGGGTGCATTTAAGCTAGAACACCCTTTCCTTTCATTTTCTTTTATAAAATAAACTATCTACTTCTAACCTTATATCTTCCAAGGGATCAGATTAAACTGATGAGCTCCTTTTATTTTCTCTACCTATCTAATGATCTTCCAAAATTAAGCTGTTTGGTAAGATTTTATTCTCTAACTATAAACATAAAATTCAAAGCATGAAATAGTCAATATTAAACAGTTTGACTACCATGGATTGTGGCATGTATGATAAGCTGCACACAACCATTATTTGTAGAAGAAGTAAAATATTAGTGGCATTTAGACTTGCACACTTTCATGATCTATTTTTTTGTTTGGGGTTCATATATTTTCATTTTTTGATATTTTCTTATTCTTTTTGTCCTTTGATATTTCTTTTAAAACACACCATCTTTACATTTTTTAATTTTTAATATGGAAAACATTTGCAGAAAGCAAAGTATGTATAATATTACAAGGCTTAACCTTAGCCAATTCAAAATTATGAATCCTATCACTATAGGACTTTAACAGTGGTTCCACATGGGGATGGCATTTCTTAGCGAAATGTCAAGAACTTTAATATCAGTAGCCTTTGAATTGTGATTGAAGTTACGTTGTAAACTGTTCTTCTATGATTTCTACCTTATTGTATAATCTCTGTGACTGAAAATCTTGAACTAAAATCATAGCCTTTTTTGCAAACTGAAATCTAACACATGCTGTACGGAAATATGATCTGAAATAAACTTGCTATTGAAAAACTGAATTTATTCAAACTGAAATCCTACCTACTTACTCTAATCAGCTGTCTAACTGCTGGTTAGGTAAAATGAAACAACCATTGCAACCATTCAAGCATCATATACGTTGATGAATTTTGCTGCTTGTGCTTGTTTGTGATTAAAACTGAGATTCTAAAGCCAATTATAACCTTGTCAACAAATGAGAAGATAAGGAAATACTTGATTTCTTTTGTTGACTCTAGAAACTGTACAAAAGGATCTTCCAAAATATATACACTAATGTTTACCTGATCTAGGCAATTGTACAATTGTTCTGGATGGCCTCCATGCCATGAAAGTGAAATGCCATTTTCATCTTTATCACCCTGCAGATTTTCAGATAAGCTTTGTGATGATATTTCTACTGATTGAAATATCTGTCTGGTGAAACCATTATCATCTTGATTTTGAATCTCGTAGTTAATCAATGGAGAAAATTTTTGATTGCATTCATCATGTAACATATCAACCATTGGATCATAAAAGATGTGGAAGGATTGCTGCAACCTATTACATATGGGTTTTAATGGGACTTCATGGATTTTTGCATGTTTTTCATCATTTTCTTTGGAGATATTATACCATATTTCCTTTAAAAACTGAAATGATTCACAACATAGTGGTATAGAACTTTCCTGTGTCATCTGATTAGACGTCTCAATAGAATTTAATAACTGCATTTGTGAAACTGAAGAATCCTGATTAAGATTTTCATTGTCTTCTTTGTTGTCAATATCAATCCCTAAAGAATGCTGTTTTTTGATTGCTTTAAAGTTTTCTCTGATAAACTGAAATGAAGCAAAACAAAGAGGCAAAGAAGCTTCACTTATTTCCGAATTTTTTGCACTTTCTTCCTCACTTTCATAGCTGATATGAATAAGATGATCACTGTTTTCAAGCTGCCGAAACTGGATTTCTTTATTTCCCAAACTAGTTTCTGATTGCTTTGTAAAGTTAGTTTGGATTCGAAGAACATAATTATCATCATACTGATCATATTTAGGCAAATCATTAAAATAAGTAATGTCATCAAACATACACATTAGATCAGCAGATTGCCTCTCCACATATTGCTCTATAAATCTATCTTCTGATCTATGGTAGTTGGAATTAGCAGGAATTTGTCCATGGCTATCAACCTCTTCTTTTTGTGAAATAAATGTGTCATGGTGATTTTAAACAAAAAACTTATCTTTCATGGTGATCTTCTATATCCTTTTCTCTATTTTTCTTACCAAAATGTCGAGTTTTACCTCTGTAATGTTATTCTTCTCCGCTCCTATCTATTTCAGTGTTGAGGGGTTTCTTTCTCTTAGCTGAAATTCTATCTCTGGATCAAATGCTTTTGGATAATGCAAGAGAGATGAATCAGGAGTAGGTCTTATATTTGATGGCATTGAATAATAGATTTGATTAAATCTGTCAGAAAATTGTTGTATTGTTTCATTTGGACGTCTTTTCAACTGATTATATTCTTCTATGATCACAAAAAGATTGACTTTGATTATCCATCTATCAAGAAAAAATTTGACAAACTATTGGAAATTTGAGATGCTTTCCATAGGTAGATTCTTGAACCAACTCTTTACTTTACTTTGCAAGAAAGAGCAAAAACCCTGATAATAACCTCATCTTCATCAATCTCAAATAAGTCCAGGTAATTCTTAAAACCTTGAATATGTTTTTGGGCAGTGATACCATTCTCTCTATCAAAACTGGGGAGATATTTGTGATAGTTATTAGGGAAATCATGGAGTATAAGAGGTAACATGAGGGGCTTATATCTATTAGGAACTTTACAAGGTACAAGAATATGTACAAGGATTGAATGATTAGTTTTGATTGTTTGATGCTCCTCAATCGGAAAATGATCATCATAAGGTTTAGAATAAAGTTGCTCAAATGGATAAGGAGGATATATATTTACAATTTTCAAAGGAAAATAATAAAAAGTTAATCTAAGAACTTCTCTAAAATACAATATACATTGAAAAACTTTCTTGATGAGAAAGAACATAATGCCTTGGATAACAATCCAAGTTAAAAGCCTGATCTTTTCATACTTTTCTTTGAGGTTCATTCCTTTAGTGCAGTCTCAATTGTGAAATTGATTTGGAGTTGCCAAGTGGATGATTTTAACCTTTGTGTGTCTGATCACTGTCCACCATCATAGATCAAATCTAAACTTGTAAAATATTTTTGAGGAAAATGTTAGTCGTCCCTAATATGGTCACCTTTATGTTATCACTTAGTATTTTCTCAAGGTTAAAGAAAGAAATCACTGAGGTAACTATAAACCACTTTTGGAGATCATGACCTAGCCTTCTTGATGCTCAAAGAGGGCTCTCTCTTTATAATTTAACTTTGTTTTAGTTATGTGATTTTAGGCTAGTTATGAATGTTCAAGAGGTTTTTGATTTGTATTTGAGATTGGGTGGTGGGATCTTCTTAGACAGATGGATAGAATGATGTCTTTTAGACCATTGGGCTATGGAGTCAAACAATAAGGAAGCAAAACTAGATTAACTCACTAAAGGGAATGTTCCAAGGGCAAGAAAGCAGAGTGTTTTTCAAATCTTTAAGACAGAGGGGTGAAAGGGTTTCACTTCGGGTGGGAGAGCAGTTAAGGGTTCTCAGACTGGGATAATGAATGAGGAATGAAGGGATAATCAAGATCAAAGGGCAATTAAGAATCCTTCAACTTGGATATTTATGAAATCAATCTAAAGCAAGGAGCAGCTAAGAATTCCTTAACTTAGATATCAACAGAAAACATTTAAATGTATAACTATTAAGACAGAGTGCAATTAAACAAATTCCGAAGTATTATTCTAGTTATAACATTTGGATTCAGAAACACATTAATGATTACCAATAAATTGAGAAAAATAACAATAACACAAGAGAATACTTCTCTGAAGTTCACTCAACACATGAATCCTTGGAAATATCTCATCTTTATTTATCAATCTAGCTTGCTGTCTCAACAAATGATACAATAACCTTCTGGGTCTTCTGATAGAAAAGTGTATAGAAATGTCTAATAGAATCCACCACGAAATACTTCAAATGAAAAATTATTTATACAAATTCTAAACTGAAATATCTTGAAAAAAATATCAAGATTGGTTTTACAAATATCTCAAACTCTTTTACATTAATAGAACTTAAATAAAGGAAACTCAAAACTAATGAATCTATTTGGCACTAAATTTTTGGATTGATGGTGAAAAATAATAGAAATTTGAATTTGATATCAAATATTAATTGATGATGAGGCTTCCAAGTCACTAAGTAAGTCCTTCCTTTGTGCATTCTGCCCTAGAAATTCTGCAAAATGAGGTTCCAACGATACCATTTTATATCTAAATCTGAGATAGATAAGTAAAAAGTGAAAGAGGTAATTGTAGATAAGTATGTTATTGAGATAAACCTCTTTCAGTTTCCAAAAATTCATTTCCATCTGTTCACAATATTCTCTGCACAAAGATGTCAAAAATAAGACTTTGCACATTCTAAAAAATAAGCTGTGAAGATATGCATTTATCTCCCTTTTTGTAATACTTTTGTAAAATGTGAGATAGATTTTTGTAGATTGGCCTTTTAGGAACACAAACCTCCTCCAGTCTCTCAAAATTCATCTTGGATTGGCCACAGTAGTTTCTGAAAAATTATGAATTAAACAAGAAATTTCTGGAAAATGTACTATTCCTGCTCTGATTTCATCTTTTCACCTTAATTTTCTTTTAACTGTTTTTACCTTTACTTTGGATAAAATTCATTGTTTTTGGTGAAAGTTTCTTCATCTCTATTCAACCCTTACTGCCTCCATGTTTACTTCTACTGTTTACCTTGACTACCCTTTTTTTCATCTATCTTCACTTTGATTTTTCAATCTGGTACACTTTTACTAATACTCTTTCATATGATACACTTTTACTTTGATGACTTGTCAATATCCTTTACTGTGTTTTTACTTTTACTGTACATTTTAACTTTTTACTGTGTATTTTAACAATAAATTATTTAGTTTTTTATATGTATTAGCATATGGTAATGGATATTGATCAACTTTCTGTATGTTTGATCTGCTTGTCTTCTGACTGTATGATCTATCTAGTTCCTTTGTTTTAACAGTCAATGTCTCCGTGTGAATGATTTCTTTCTCTGTTATGTGTATACCTATTTTCTTCTTCTGAAAGAAGGTTTTTAAATTGGTTTCCTTTCGAGTCTTGGAGTAAACAAATTTTGTGACTAGTACCAAAACTGTTTATCCAAGCTTTGGTCTTTGCTAATTATCTGCAAAATACAACAATTTGTTAATAAAACATAGGTCTACGAGGAGGCAACCGGAGGCCATACTGAAACTAGGAAGAATTGTGGACAGAGTCCGGAAGGTGTTCGGGAGGGAATCCATGGTGAAATCATGTCTTAGGGGCTCAGTGTGGCACTGGAAGGGTTTGATAGGTTTCACCGTGTAACTAAGTAAAATGCATGAAAATGAGGGTTTTCGGGGTTTTAAAGGGTAATGGGTAGATTGGCATGGAATTTTATGTTATGAATAGTGAGTGGTTTTGGGTTTAGCGGGGAGACGGTATCAGAGGCCATCACATCACTTTTATGGAGGAGGCGGTATTTTGGCGAGGTTACCTGATCTATGTTAGCACTTGACATGTAGCAGATGGGGGCCCGGGTAATACCACTTTATCGAGCGGGTAAAGGTCGGACATCAGGTGAACCCAATATGGCTGTGGACCAATGAATTTGGGTGTTGATGATTGGACGACAGTCGGGTGACAAATTTGCACGGATGAAATGGGCATATGTTTCAGGGGGGCCCAGAGCTTTAGTCCGTGGTGGTTTGGGATTATTTATGAATTAAACATGGGATTAAATGATCGAACGAGGTATAGTGAAGGGATTATCTTAACTTCACTGAGAAGTGGTGAGTTAAGAGGGATTTTTCGGGGGTATGAGATAAAAGTATAGTTTATCATTAAACTAACGGTTGGGGTATTCTATACAGGATTTATTTATATATGGGGAAAAAGTATATCTGGAGCTATATTATTATGTTAAAAATTAATATGAAATGAAATGAGTGGAGTGAACATACCACTAAACATAAGGTAATATTTGTGCATTTTCTTCACATACACTTATACTTAGGATAAAATCTTTTTGTGGGTATTTTGAATGAAATGGAATTTAACATGGGGTTGTTTACTTTTCATAGGCAAATGGAGTTTAACCTTAGGAAAAGGGGTTTTATTAGGGTAATGAAGGGAAATGAGTTTTATTAAGGGAATTATAACACTTGATGTCCATAAGTCACTAAGCCAAGGGTTCGATCCCACCAAAAGTCAGAGAAATGCTCTGAGCCTTTATGACTTGAAGGATTTTTAGTACTAGAACATACTTGTGGATGGGGAGATTAGTAAGTATAGGGATGAAATGAATGAGGGGAAGTCAATTAAATCAACTTGTAAACCTCTTCTTTTGCTTTCTTAATTGCTCACACACATTGAAACATATGATTAAGCATGATAAATGTGCTTTTGTCCAATCAACTTTATACTTCAACAACCTTTCTTCTACTTACCCATTACTTACCCTAATATTTTTTCTTCACTTATTTGAGTGCATTTAAGATAGAATACCCTTTTCTTTCCCTTTATTTTATAAAAAAAAACTATCTACTTCTAACATTATATCATCTGAGGGCTCAGATTAAACTGATGAGCTCCTTTTATTTTCTCTACCTATCTAATGATCTGCCAAGATTAAGCTGTTTGGTAAGATTTTATTCTCTAACTATAAACATAAAATTCAAAGCATGAAATAGTCAAGATTAAGCAGTTTCACTACCATGGGTTGTGGCATGTATGATAAGCTACACACAACCATTATTTGCAGAAGAAGTAAAATAGTAGTGGCATTTAGACTTGCACACTTTCATGATCTGTTTTTGTGTTTGGGGTTCATATATTTTCATTTTTTGATCTTTTCTTATTCTTTTTGTCCTTTGATATTCTTTTAGGACACACCCTCTTTACATTTTTTTAATTTTTAATATGGAAAACATTTGCAGAAAGCAAAGGTATGTACAATATTACAAGGCTTAACCTTACCCAATTCAAAATTATGAATCCTATAACTATAGGACTCTAACAGACTCCAAGCACAAGTTGGATTTTCCCCCTCTCTCACGACACTGCTCCATTGTTTGGAAACTTATCTCAACCTCATCTAGTTTGATCAACAATAATATCATTTGGATGCTAGGGAATGGAGCTAGAATAAACCTTTATGACTTATTCTTGACGGGGGCTCCTCCGTGGTTTTTGCAGTTAATTTCACTCTCCTTCCTATCTGCATTATCATCTTCTTTGCTTCATTGGTTTCCTCTCTGCCACTATGTGCACTCCCAACCTTATTTTCTTTAGATATTGGCGATGAGGTGGATGAAAGCTGCCTATTGAAAATGGCACCGAGAAAGATTCTAATTTAATTTTCCCTTGAATTAAATTGGAAGAAAATTATAATTCCACATCAAATGACAACTTGAATGAGTTAAATAAGTTAGTTGACTTAGTTGGTTTAGTTAATTTTAGTTGAGGGCCTAACTCGAGTCACGTAGTGTGTCTCCTACTTTATAGGAGCCCATGTTGAGTTTATTTCTAGTTGTAATTAATTGATTTAGTAAATCTGAGTTAAAGTAAGTTAAACTAGTTCCGACTGTTGGAGGAACTAGTAGGATGTCAAGTAGTGGGGTGTGTACTCTATGATCAACCAGTTAACTGATAGATCAACCATAAATAATTCATGCATGTGTGATCTATGAGTTACCCAGTTGAGATTGGAGTTCAAGGGAAATGTACTATCAATTGTATACTCATCCAAATTTTACAAGTGGTGCATGCAATCAGAGGAAGACCTATGATGGATTGTGTATTTGTGGATGAGGAATTTCCATAATTAATAGGGTATAATTCCCAAGGAAACAATGCAAGGAATTATGGACTTGGGAAAGCATAAAATTGGTTAAGTATTGGTCAAGGCTTGTCTAGGAAGCACTGAGATAGATATAGTGGAGAGGTTGCTCGGGCTTGAGTAAAGCATTATAATCTTCATGTTTCCTGACTAATGAAATATACAAATAACAGGGGTTTTTAGCTGTGACTTGCCCCAGGAAATCATTGTGTAATGTGTTCATTGAATTCTTTCTCTTGTATGATTCGTGATTTCACGATTGTTAATTGTTTCCGCAGTTGGTAGAGTAGATTCAAGTCTATTGTTTTAGTAAATTACAATTAGCAGTTTGAATAAACAAGGAATTTCTACATGGTATCAAAGCTGAAATCACTATAGAAGAGAAGAATACAAATTTATCTTTGTAGGAAGAATGAGTTTTACATATCTATTCTTCCGAGCTAGTGGTAGGATAAATATGGCATTCTATGGTCTAAGGCTTGAGTATGCCCTTGAGGGTAGCTTGAATTACATTTCTTGGAATGACCCAATGGAAGTAGTCATGGAAGATAATTGGTTGAAGGAATACATTGATAGTAATGTTTTGAAACTAGTAGTTGTTGATGCACAAAATCTAGTAGAATGGGAGAAGAATGTAGCCAAGGCAAAAAGGATCTTATTATAAGGAGTTCGAGATCATATTGTCTCGAACCTCCATTGGAAGGAGACTCCATATTCAATGTGGAAAGTATTGATGTACTTGTTCCAGAACAACAGTGGCCATAAGAAGTTGGCACGAAAGGACCAACTTCGTAAAACAAGATGGAAAAGGGAGACACAATACCATAGTAATTGATACAGTTCATCCAATGTCAAGATGAGCTTGGGAGTGTTGATGTTATAGTTGCTGAAGATGATTTGGTCAACATAGCACTTGTAGGCCTTCCCAAGAGCTGACACAACTACCAGGATTCAATAAATGGGAGGGAGAAGCTACTAGAATGGGAGCATTTGTGGTTTGACTTGGTGTAAGAAGAGATAAGGCGGAACACAAGAGATGGAAATTCATCTAAGCATGATGATGAGGATAATTGGGACTTGGATGGAAAGGAAAAGAAATGGAAAGGGAAGAAATCCCAATCCAAAGGAGATTTTGGTCTTGCAGGCAAGAAGAAGGACTTGTCGAAGATTAAATGTTCTCACTTTCATGAGCTGGGACACTATGCCACAAAGTGTCCGCACAAGAAGGTCGACAAGAAGCCCCTAGGAGGAGCGACAGTTGAAGCTCTTGCTTCACAATTCAAGTTGGATTTCACCTTCATTGTAGGCATGGTGACATCAGTGATGGGTAGTGTGTGGTATCTGGATAGTGGAGCCTCATTCCATATGACGAGAAACAAAGATTTTTTCAGCAACTCCGAGGAGAAGGACCTCTAGATGCATATCGAGATGGGAGATAATGGTAGGTATATCACGACTGGTATTGATACTATTACTTTTCAGAGGGACTCTAGTTCTCTTCTCACATTAAAAGATGTCATGTATGCTCCAGTTCTGAAGAAGAATTTAGTTTCAGTTTCTATGTTGGAAGAATGTGGATATGATGAGATATTTAGTAAAGGAAAGACTTTCCTTCGTCACATAGCCACAAGACAAGTGAAACAGATCGAGGTTTAGTTGAAGAACCCCTACAAATTGGATGTAGAAGATTGTGTTTCTTTGAGCACGAAAGAAGAGAAGGTCAGAGCCGACATCGGTGAATTATGGCACAGGTGACTTGGCCATTTGCACCATGGAGCTTTGAAGATCATGCAACACATTTCTACAGGTCTTCCCAAGGATTCCCTTGAGAAAAGAGATACATGCACAGGGTGTACATTGGGGAAGTACACCAAATCCACCTTTCATGATAAGGACAATCGAGCGCAAGCGATCCTTGAAAGAGTTCACTAAGGTGTGTGGGGACCATTCTCGACAGCCTCCACGATAAAGCACAGGTATTATGTGATATTTGTAGATGATTTCTCACGTAAGTTCTAGATATTCTTCATGTAGAAGAAAGACTAGACATTCTCAAATTTTTGTGAATTTAAAGCACTTGTTGAAAACAGCACAGGGATAAAAGTGAAGGCTTTGAGGAGAAATAATGTAGAGAATATGTGTCGAATGAGTTCAAGAACTTATATGCATCAGAATGCATTCAACGAGAGTTAATAGCTCCTCATAACCCACAATAGAATGGGGTTGCTAAAAGGAAGAATATAAGTATTGTGAGACATGCACGAACGATGTTAAATGAATAGGGCCTACTGTTGCACTTATGGGATGAAGCATGAGACACAATGGTATATGTGAAGAACAAGAGTCCTCATCATATTCTCAGGATGAGTACACAAGAAGAATATCTTTCAGGTAAGAAACTAGATGTGGCACACTTCAGGATCTTTGGTTGATCATTTTACTATTATGTTTCTAAGGATGCAAGGAAAAAGCTAGAACCAATAGCTGAGTTGGGCATATTTGTGGGGTACACTGATATGCCTCACAACAATCGGGTGTACCTACCATCTCATAGGATGACAATTATTCATAGAGATGTGAATTTCAATGAAGAGAAGGCCATGAGATATTCCCTTGAGAGGGAGCTTCAGTTGCATGCAAATGAGGAGATTTTAGCTTCAAAGGGGGAACCTTAGGATGTTATGGAGGAGCTACAAGCAGAGGAGAAAAGAGTGGAAGCACCCACCCATGCAAAGACATCCATAGATGGAAGGAAGTGCACCAGAGAGGTTTTCATATTGATGCATGATGCTAGAGAGAATGTGTGAGCACCCATATCACAACGTAAGCAGAGGAGGTCACTAGATCGATACACTGGTTAAATGGCTATAATGAATGAGAGTGTAGAGACTGACCCATCATCGTTCGAGGAGGCAGTGCAACAACCAGCATGGGTTGATGCCATGGTAAAGGAATACGATTCGATTATTAGGAATAATGCTTGGGAAGTGGTCCCAAGTCTAGAGGACAAGTCAATGGTAGATTCTAGGTGGATCTACAAGGTGAAGCAAACAACAAATGGGAGTGTCGAGAAACACAAGGCCAAGTTTATGGCCAAGGGGTTCTCTCTGGTGGAGGGAATTGGTTACAAGGAGAGCTTTTCTCCAATAGCAAGGTATTATTCAATCAGATCAATTCTAGTACTTTCAACATAGATGGGATGGAAGATACTTCAGATGGATGTTAATATAACCTTTCTGAATGGAGTGATTGAGGAACAGGTGTACATAGAGCAATCAGAAGGATTTGAGACCTTCAATAGAGAGTCGCATGTGTGCAGACTCAAATGAGTGTTGTATTAATTGAAACAAGCACCGTCCTTGGTACACCTGGATCAACAACTATTTCACTGGGTTGGAATTAACCAAAAGTGAAGCAAATGAAATCCTTTACCATATTGTGGTTGAAGGTAATTATTGATTATATTATTATGTGTCGATGATTTGATTCTAATAGGTGATGAGAAACTAATAAATCTTGTAAAGAGGATTTGGCAAGAGAATTCGAGATGAAATACATGGGCCTCATGCATTATTTTCTTGGTTTGGAAATATGGAAAGGATATGGGAAACTTTTTGTCTCTTAGGGAAAGTATGCCAAGGAGATACTAAAGAAGTTTCATATGGAGAGAAACAAACCCATGGAGACTCCTCTAGTAGGGAATTGGAGGAAGAAAGATGTTACTTTAGGAAAAGTGGTAGAAGCTACCATTTACAAGAAACTTGTGGGTTCACTTATGTAATTGATGAACACACGAACGAACATGTGTTATGCAACTTACCAACTTAGTCAAGCAATGGTTAATCCAAACAAAATAGATAGGAAGAGCATATCAGGAGGAATATTCAGTATTGGGTTAGCAACAGTTTCTTGGTACAACATGAAACAAAGATCAGTTGCACTGAGTTCAATAGAAGCAAAGTACATGGCTTCTAGTCAAGCAACTTGTGAGGCTATATGGAAGAGGAAGTTCCTTGTTGGGTTATTTGGTCAGTAGATGGATCCTATAATGATTTATTGTGACAACCAGAGTTATATCAAACTCTCTGTGAATCCAGTTTTTCATGATAGGTCTAAGCTTATCAACATCCATTACCACCATCTCAGAGATTGTGTGAAGAGGCAGATCATGTTGCTAGAGTACATTCCTACAAAGGAACATGATGCAAATATCTTGACTAAGGCATTGTCAAGAGGAAAATTTTAGTTCCATAAAGGCAGGATTGGGGTATCTGATAATCCCTTTCTTTCTGCTAGGGAGTGTTGAAAATGACACCAAGAAAGATTCTAATTTAATTTCCCCTTTAATTAAATTAGAAGAAAATTGTAATTCCACATCATAAGACAACTTGAACGAGTTAACTAATTTAGTTTGACTTAGTTGGTTCAATTAATTCGAGTTGAGGGCCTAAATTGAGTCATGTAGAGTGTATCCTACTTTATAGGAGCCTAGGTTGAATTTATTTTGAGTTGTAATTAATTAATTTAGTAAATCTAAGTTAAAGTAAGTTAAATTAGTTCCATTTGTTGGAGGAACTAGTGGGAGGTAAAGTAGTGGGGTGTGTACTCTGTGATGAACCCGTTAATTGATAAGTCAACCATAAATAACTCATGCATGTATGACCTACGAGTTATTGTTACACACATTTTATCACTGCCCCTACACTCCCCATTCCTTGATCTTGGAGGACCTTTACAGTGAGCAGATCATTTCCCTTTTACACCATTTTCCCTGAAACTTCTGTTTTTCCCAGTTTACAATGCTGGCGCTAATGATATTTGTTTTCCCTACACCGATGTGTAGAGATTAGCACTATTCCCTGCACCGACCAGTGTGACTGAGCTGTGTTCCAGTCGCGCAGGTCCTGTTATGGAAAGTTTTTAAAATTAGTGCTGAAGCTTCCATTTCTAGAAGCTTCGTAATGGAAGTCTAGTAAATGAATTGTTTGGATGGGGTTGAGGATGATAGTTTGGGCTCCTTTCACCTATAATGATGGAACTACCTCAAGGGATAAGTCCTTCTCCCATGAGAAGAGGATCCATTTCACACCCATATTTCCTATATAAGCCTCCCTTCTTCCCAAGCACAAGCTAGTTAGAGGGTTGGTTGTGTGTGAGTATACTATTTTGATTAGAAAAGCAAGCTATTATTAGTTGTAGCCATCTAGTTGTGTGAGGGAGAAGTGTGTTAGGTTTGGAGTGAAGGCTAAAGGGAAGAGCCTTTAAACTATTGTTGTTTGAAGCCATCATGGAATGCTAGCAGAAGTGTGTGGGAACCTAGTCTTGTCAGAGGAAGACTGCGACGCCAAGGTAAATGGTTGTAATCTCTTTTTGATATTAATATATGCAACTATCGATTGATTTCCTACATGTTTTGTAATATTACATATTCGTGTTTTGATTCTTCTTGACTCATTAAGTAGGTTGAATTGCAATTTGTCTATTATTATGTTTGTGTGTTGTTGTTGTTTACTTGTTTCAGGAACTTGAAGAAGGAAGCGAGAGATTGCTGGAGCGAGCAAGTGAGGACATCATCAAGCAGGATAACCAACCAAGAGGTATGCCCTCTTGATTGATTCTAACCTAAGGAAATATTCCATAGAATGTATCTATTGTGTCTAGAACCATTATCGGGCTATATGATTTTGTTCGTGTCCGCACTTATAATTTTACTTCACCACAAATTGGCAACTCCACTGGGGAGATCCCATCTTTTGTTTGTTTTGGATTTCATGGTTTCGTGAGAACTTTGCCAGTTTCACGTTTTCCCTTTGGTTCTATTTCTTTTCTCCTGCTTACTAGCCTAAGTCTAAAATTCATAGTAGTAGATCTGGTCCTTATTTTGATTGATTGATTTATTTTTCCTTAGTTCCCTCGGACATCGCATTTAATCTGCTGACAGTCATGCTGACCAACGTGAATTACAGAGGAATAGTCATGCCGAACCGCCTCTGGCAGTTGTTGTTTAGGCAGCGACGCCGATCCCTGTAAGTGAAGATCAGGGCTAGACCCCAATCTTGGCTAGTGTATTCTGCTCTTGTGTTTTTGACCTTGTGAGCCCTTTTGACTATTTTCTCCCTGATTAGGAAGCTACTTTTCATTTGGTTTTGCTTGCTTGTTGGCTTGTCATCTTGCTGTTTGATTGATCGAGTCATTGAGTGGCCAGTGACACTAGGGCATCTAGCTAGTTGCCCATTTAGCAGCTTGTGGACTCATCAAGTCTGATTGTGGGTGTGTTTGCTCCTTGCATTTGTTTTTGGTCCCTCTTATGACTTTGACCTCTTTTTGCACAAGTTTGAAAAATGTTTTGTTTACGAGTTTCAACATCTTTTTCCGCCATAGATTACATTGTCGGTCTTGTGTTTGGTAAAGTCAGCATTTCATTGATTTGAATGAACTTGTCTTTCCATGTTTGCATCTGCTTGAAGAGCTCATAGTCTCGTAAATTTTTTCATTGAAAGATTGTATGCAAAAAGTTTGTTTTGTTGTTTCATGAGAAAAATATGAAGTTATAGCTTGTTGCATCATTATGATTCGCATCTCTTAAAAACTAGAATTGCATCAACATTTGGAAAAGGAAGAGAATTTTTTTCATTTTGAAAGGACTGATAGATAAGTGTTTATTAGGAAATTAGGAATTGGAATGCATTTTTCATTAGTTTATTTTTTGAAAAAGTGAAGTAGTGAAAGATCATTTCGTTTTCAGTTGCTTGATTATTTGCATTTTATTGAGTAGTTTCTACCCTCTCTAGTGTAGGCATTTCATTGAATTGAAAGGGTCTTGTCCCATTCAATTACATTTTAGGTTTTTCAAGTAGCATTGCTAAGACCTGAAGATTGAAACTTAACTCAAGATCAACTCTAAAATGAATTCAATTAATTTAAGGCACATTTTACATTAAAGATCATATCTAGAAGGTCTAGGCTAGAGACGTGTTCCAACATCTGTAAACCTAGCAATTGTCGTTAGCTTCGGCATTAGACAGCACTAGCATGGATTTGTGTTCCCCATACCATCGAGTATATAATGGGAGACTCCACTAGGATGCAATCCTTTTATCCTTAGGAAGCTGAGTCAGCCGCCTTGCGAACGTGACACACCGAACACAACATTCGAGGATATTGCCTGCTCATACTTCTTGGTTCGCTAGGAGGTATTCTGCAGTTCACGTTTTCCTGGTAATCCTGTATACCTAGATCATCTAGAGTAGTCATTTGATATCTTTGGCTCATTAAACTTAAAAGATCATTCAAGTACTTGTCCTTTCGAGCTCGTTTCCAATCGAAAGTGATAGAGTCATCTTTGTTTCTTTCTCAACTCTTTAAAAATGAAAGAACATCAATATTTTATGTGTATTAATAATTGATTACCCACGATCGAAAACATCTTGTTATTCTTTTTGACCAAATCATGAGTTCCCTTAAAAGGACATTTTAAAACCTTGAAGTTACTTGTTCTGTTGACTAAGGCAAGGTCATCGTGGCTAAACCATTTGGTTCACCCAATTCCTCTTCCTCTCCTCCGTCTAAAAGATTGTTTGAGGAGCCGTTTCCTGAGTTATCAGAGTCACTTGAGGACCAAAATGTTGAACTTGCAATTGTTTTGAGTGTTCAACCATTGTCATCTTGTCATCCGCCTACTTTCGATTCAGGGTCATCTGCTGATCTTGGCCCAGAATCTTCGGAGAATCGTGTTCGAACTCCAGAGAACTCATCAAGCAATGATGGTTAGCTTGGATTGGTTATCTATCCTCTGAACCTTCTATTTGACGTCGTTGAGATATCACTGTAGTGTCCTTACAATCCGTACGACCAACTGGGTGTTCCTTTGGAACTATCCCCCAGTACATGTTCGGCTATTTTTCGTCATTTGTTTTCAGACATGGAACCCGAAGGCGATGCTACAGTCACTTCTCCAGATGAATCTGAAGTTTCTACTCCACACACTCTTGAGGGAGAATAATTGAAATTTCAGTTTTGTCCCAATGGTTTCCCTTATTTGGAAGGTATTCCCGCTAGTTTTCCACCCGGTTATGTGTCTTTGGGACACTTAGTTTCAGGTACACCTAGTGCCTCATTACTCTACCATAATTCTGTTTGGGTGTCAGGCGTTAGGCCAACATCAGGTCCGTTCATCATGAACATGACTTCCCATCCAGCTGTTACTTCAGTCCCGGTGCAACCCACCATCCTGAACACTCTTGTATCATCGATCCCAGTTATGCATCGGTCACAACCGGCGGTTTCAAAGATTGTTTCCGTTAGTTCTTATGTCTCGTTAGTCAGTGGCCACATAGTGCCACTACCTGGGGGGTAGAACCTGAATGTCTCTATGGTGTTAGGTGCCACTAATGTGAGTAGCTCACAAGCTTACATGCTTGGTATAAACCAACCCTCTTCTGGTATTATTTATAACCCTGCTGACCCTACTTGATCAAGCAATGTCTAGTACCAATAGGTTTAGAATCCTAGTGGTCCGTCTGGATCAAGCGATGTTCAGTATCAACAGACCTATGGGGCTTAAGTCCAATACCAAAATCCTTACGTTCCATATGGTTCTCAAGGATTGGTTAATCAACCTTACACCCTCCAACCTTGGCAGTACATCCAGCCTGGCTATGGCCAGATTTAGTTCAATAATTGCACAGACGCTGTTCAAATACCCTTGCAACAACAAGGACAATCTTTACAACAACCAGGGAAGCCTTTGTTACCGCAAGGGCAACCTTTGTTGCAGCAAGGGTTTTACGCACAACAACAAGAGCAGATTATCCCACAGTAAGGTCACCACAACAAATGCAAGGTTAGTCCTTTCAACAGTTGCAGCGGGTCGCACAACAATAGATGTAATATGCTCCACATACCTCTTAACCCATACCCTTGCAGGGCCAACCTCTATAGCCCCAAGGAAAAATTTTGCAACCTCAAGGTCAGCCCTTGCAACAACAAAACCAACTCAAGTAGTAGCAACCCTTGTATACATATCAACAAGGTCAACCCTTGCAGGGACAAGGTTAAGGTCAAATCCTGCAACAACAGGTGTAGAATCCTCTTGTCCAGGGTCAACAGGTTCAGAATCCTGTTGGCCAAGGGCACCAGGTACAAAACCCCTAAGTTTAAGGGCAACAAGTATATCAAGCTTATGCCCAAGGACTGCAGGTCCAAAACCCTCTTATTCAGGAACAACGGGCCCAACAACCCTATATTCCAGGACAACAAGTCCCATACCCATATGTCCAAGGTCAACAGGCTCAACAACCTTTTAACCCATACGTTGTCTATCAGCAACCTATGCATGGACACTGTCAAGGTATTTAAGGTCTCAATCCTCCCTTTGGTCAAGCTAATCCGCAATGGTGACAGCCTTAGATGCCATATTGCCAAAATCCCCCACTATGGGGTCCAAATCCTTACCAGCAGGGATGGGCTCTTGCTTATGGGCCTACCTATCGACCTCCCATGCCTTTTAACACTCAATTACCTTTCTTGGCTACACTTGAGTTTCCAGATGTATCACGTCTTATGAATGATCCAATCCTTCATTTGTTATATTGGCCTTCGGTGCCGTCTAAATACCAAGTGATTGCCCAAAGTTTTGATGGAAAAGCTAAGGAAGATCCTCAAGCCCATGTGATGACATATCACCTCTGGTGCTCATCGAACTCGTATGTGGACAATTCCATTCGTCTTCATCTTTTCCAATGAACCCTCATGGGTGTCGTAGCAAAATGGTACATCGGGCTACCTCAAAGTACTTTCCATGACTTCAATTCGTTAGCAATGGCTTTCGTCACACATTTTCAGTTGCCGCTTCATTATGAAACTGGCACCTATTTGCTCACATCGCTTAAGAAGGACACTGCGATGCACATCTCTGATCATATCCATGAAAGGAGACATAGACGTTGCCTAATCAAGTTTGAGATAGCTGATCAGTTGTTCACTGAATGGTATACCAAATCATTCGTAGCCCCAATTTCTCGCAATATAGCTATGGGTGGATAAGTCACTGAAGAGCAAGCCATTTCCCGTGCCCAGTAATTGGATTTGGTTTACTCTCAGTATGGCACCTTATACGAGTTGTTACCCAATGCTCCACGATCATCCTATGATCCCATAACATTAAAGTCACAAATATTCCTCCCATTCATGGAGTTATTGGCTCAATATCCTAGACCCCTACTAAAACTTCTTCCAAACAAAAGTCGATCTTGAACACTGCTCCCAATAGTTCATCTCAAAATCCGCCAGGCCCTGGTAAAACCTCAAAGGTCCACACTGTCCAGTCTACTGCAGTGGAAAAATCCTCAAAAGGGAAAAAGAAAGGAAAAGGCAAAGCTAAAGCCGATGCCCTGAAATAGGGTCCTCCCAAATTGTTTGCTGGTGAATCTTCGCAATGGAAGCCTAAGTATCCCTGCCTCATTTGCAAGGAGGATCACTATACTAAGGATTGTCCATGACGATCCGAAGTTAGTCGCCTGCTCAAAGGGACCCCTGCTATCCTTAGAGAGACATTTTCGTCTCAGCAGATTCAGATGGTAGATCAACCCTGATCTGCTTCCTCTGGATCTCAAGTGTTCATGATGAGCACGCCCATTAATGTATCTACCTGATCGAAAGAACGCCCATTAATGTATCTACCTGATCGAAAGATTATCAAACTCCAGCTCCGACAACTAGGAAAGAAAAAGAAGCTGCACCTTCTTCTTCCACCCTGAGTTCTGGCCCTCTGCAAATCGAGTGCCCTAACCCTAATTCCTCTACATGGCTACCCTCTCGATGTGTGCTGCGGAAATCCTCATATAATCCCAATGCCTGAGCCGCTCAGCACTACAATATTGTTGAAGATTTGGCTCAGGCGCTATTAGCCATGCTGGCTCTTGTGGTACTCCAAAGTTGCCCATTGCAGCATAAATCTTTGCTGTCGGCTATCATGGGCATCGATCCCTCCGATTCTAATCTGATCTGTTTCAATTTGGAGAACCATGTTCCACGACTCCCTCATCAGATTGCCTTTCTTATCCAGGTAATCATTAATGAGAAGACCATCCACCGCACTGTCATAGATGAAGGTGCTTCCACTTGCATCATGTCAGCTGCATGCTAGAAGGCTATTGGTTCCCCTGCACTGAACCAATCTCTAAACATTTTGGAAGCTTTTGATGGGCACAATTCATGACCCTTCGGTGTCTTACCTAACCTTGCATCGCCCTGGAAGGAAAGACAATGCAAGTTGAAGTAGAGATTGTTGACACCAATCTCAATTATAATCTTCTACTCGACTGAAGTTGGACTCATGCCATGCATGCCATGGCCTCCTCTTTGTTTCATGTGATCCATTTTCCCCATCAAGGGAAGATTGTCACCGTCGATCAAATGTCTTTCTTTGCTTCTTCCTCCTCGGATGACAACAGTCCGTACATTAAGCACTCTGGTGCTCCCTATGGGAGTGTGGGGGCAGGTCTCTTCAAAGATTTTTCCTTAATGGGAATTTTTCCACTCCCACCTCCTCATGTTGCCCCTGTCAACATGGTCTCGGTCAAATCTGATCCCTAGGTCATACCTGCACCAGATCTTGTTGATGCTTGGGGTGAGGTTATGTCGCTTAGTCCCGCTGAAGTCAATTACGTGGAAATTGTTTCAGCTTCGAACTCTACATCCTCTGATTCTCGTATGATGAAGACCTCTCTCGATATGTATTCTCAATCCCCCCTGGCTTGGCACTTTGGAATCATATGATCCCTTAGCTGAGATCTTCTTTACCAATCAAGGTATCATGGAAATCATGTCTCTCGACGAACCACCATGGATCGATACTCATCATTGCTCCTTGTTCCTGCCTCGCCCGACAGTTATGTCTACTGCTTTCGAAGAGTCCTCTTCTCCATTTCCACCACCGAATTTTACTCATGAAGTATGGTTGGAAGGAAATTTGGGTAATATTACCCAAATGATGTTGATTGACATTTCTATCAAACCCGGTGTCGTTGAACACGTTCATATTTGGGTATCTTGTTCTATGGATGAGATCAAGACATATACTCATCTATTTCAGGAATTTTGTGATTCGTTTGCATGGTCTTATGAAGAAATGACTGGCATCAATCCTAGCATTGTGGTGCATGAAATACCAACATATCTGCATGCAAAGCCTATTTGCCAACGGCTTCGCCCGGTGCACCGTAGGAAGGCCACTACTATTAAGGGTGAAGTTGAAAAGCTTCTCAAAGCTGGGTTCATCTATTCCATCCCCCTTACAGACTGTGTGTCCAATATTGTCCCGGTGACTAAAAAACAAGGCACGATCTGTGTTTGCATGGATTATCGAGACCTTAATCGTGCCTATCCGAAAGACAACTATCCTACTCCCTTCATTGATCAAATCATTAATGAATGTGTTGGGAGCGAGATCTTTTCCTTTATGGATGGTTTATCTGGTTATAACCAGATTAATATCGCACCGACCGACCAAGAGAAGACAACCTTTATTTGCCCATGGGGTACGTTCACGTACAAGAAGCTCCCTTTCGGCCTAAAAAATGCTAGCGCCACATTTCAACGGGTAATGTCCTATGCATTTCATGATATTCACAAATTTTTTCAGCCTTACTTGGATGACCTTCCTACCCATTCTCGTAAGTGTTAAGATCACCCAGACCATATTCAATAGATTTTTCTACGCTACAGACACTACAACAATCAGTTAAATCCACACAAATGTGTTTTCTGCGTGGAATCAGGACGACTCCTCGGCTTCATTGTTTCCAAGGATAGGATTCACCTGGATCCACTAAAAGTTGAGGCCATTGTAAATTTACCCCCTCCATCTTCACTGCACCAACTCCAAAGCCTGTAAGGAAAGGCAAACTTTCTCTGTCATTTTATACCCAACTATGCTGGGCTAGCTATAGGATTTACCCAGTTGCTCAAGCAAGGAACGCCCTTTGCATGGGACGAGGTGGCCTAGAAATATATTGATGATCTTAAGGCCATCCTCATAAATGCTCCTCTATTGCATCCACCAGACTATTATCAAGATTACTTCCTTTACCTACCAACAACCCCTAGCACCATTGCTATGGTGTTGGTTCAAGACGACGATGAAGGTGGGGAACATGTGATCTACTACCTTAGTCGGAATCTCCTCGGCACTGCATTATGCACATGTCGAGAAGTTGGCTTTGGCTGCCGTTTAGGCTATTCAATGTTTTCGGCACTATATTCTTTTACATACGACTACAATGATTTCTGAATGCAACCCTATGACCTATATCCTGACTCGTCAGTTGCTAGGGGGAAAGTATTCTAAATGGATTGTTATCCTTCAAGAATTTGATTTGGTCTTCACTACGGCCAAATCTAAGAAGTCATTTGTTTTCACTGAATTGATTTGTTCCCTTCCCTCCAAATCTCTCTCTGCTAGTGCAAATGAACAACTTCTAGATGAGACCCTTTTCCTGATTAGCACCCTTGATCCATGGTACGGTGATATCATCGTGTATCTCTAAACCTCCACGTTTCGGCCTATGTTGACCAAGGATGATTATCGAAGGATTCGACATCATTCCCAACCCAGTTGTATTATTGGCGATACTTTATGTCGTGTCGGTGTCTATTTTGTTCTTCGTCGATGCCTCATGATCGAGGAAGCTGAAAGTGATCTCAATGATTGCCACTCTGGGGCATGTGGTGGTCATATGTCTAGTTACGCTACAACTTAGATCGCGCTGGTTATTTCTGGCCGTATATCTTCAAAGACTGCATTCTTGCTATCCGCAAGTGTCACGAATGCCAAATTTACCAACACAAGATGCACGCCCCACCCGCTCACCTACACCCTATCATTACCGTTGGTCCCTTTGCCAAATGGGGCATCAATTATATGACATGTAACTCTTGTTCACCCGGGGGGCATGGCTATATTATCGTCGCTATGGATTATTTCGCCAAATGGGTCGAAGCGATGCTTACATATTCTGCAGATGGTAAGACGACAACTCAATTCCTTTTTAACCATGTTATTTCTAGGTTCGATGTACCCGAAGCCATTGTCACAGACCATGGCTCACATTTTAGAGATTACATGATGGCAGAACTGACATCTGCATTGGGCTTGTGCCATGATGGCTCGATCCGATATTAACCTTAGGCCAACGACCAAGTTGAAGCCGTGAACAAGGCTTTGGTCACCATGCTTGAACATACTATTGGAATGCACAAGTCAAATTGGCATCTCATGTTTTTTTAAGCTCTGTGGGCCTACCAAACTTCAAACAAAGATGTAATTGGTTTCACACCATTCTAGCTGGTCTATGGTCTAGAAGCACCATTGTTGATCGAATGTGAGATTCCTTCACTCAAGTTAGCTGTTGAATTCCTCCCTCAAACGTCACCTCAAGAGGAACGCCTCTTATGTTTAGAACAACTGGACAAGACTAGCCATCTCGCTACCTTGGTCATCGAAGCACAAAAGAAACGGGTCAAATCCCATTTCGATTAATCAGTCTCCCCTTGCGCTTTCTGTGAGGGTGATTTGGTCTTGCTATACGACCAAGCTAATGATAAGCTGGGGGTAGGCAAGTTCGACCTATGTGGCATGGGACCTATATTATAAAACGAGTTTTGTAGAAAGGATCCTATGGGCTCATTGATTATGAAGGAAATCCTCTTGATAAGCCTCGAAACGGGCTTACCTCAAAAAGTACTATGCGTAGGTCACCTTGCAAGGATGCTTATGTACATTAGTATGTGATTCATTTTTGTACAACATGGTTTTGTGTGATAGTTTTCAAACATCTTTCCTGTTTACTATGATTTTCTTGCTTTGTAGATGTCTACAACTCCTCACATTGGTTTCGCTGATGGTGCTTGCCAAACTACCCAGAACCTACCATCTGCGGCATGGGTGATCTATAACCCTAACGGTGAGTTGATTGACCTTCAAGGTATCTGCCTGGGTCATACAACCAACACATTGCTGAACACAGTGCGGTCATCGAACTATTATCAGAATCCATCACCCTGGGCATCAAGGAATTAGTTGTAAACCTGGATTCATAGCTTGTCGTCCTTCAACTCAATGGGAGATATTCCATCAGGAACCCTTAAATATTACGAACGTATCTCCGTATCCATCTATTGGAAAGACATTTTGATTATATTACATATCATCATATTCCTAGATGCATGAATACATTGACAGATGCATTAACTAATTACGTGTTGGATAGACATTTACAAAACATGTGAAAGATAAGACAAACCATTTGTACCATAATAGATAGGAAAACACAACATATATATATATATATATATATATGAGAATGTTTGATACATCATAACCCAAAAAATAATATGTGTGTCTATAATAACATTGGTAGCTCACAGGCCTTGTACATTCGTGGCACGCAGGCCTCAAAAAATATGTAAGTACTAGACCTAGGAACTACTCAACATGGTGGTCATGATAGCACGAGACAACTCGTGCAACATGACTCAATAATCAGTGGATCTGATCTGAGACTCCCACTTTGTGCCTCTGGTACCGCTGAGGCATGTCTCCTATCCGAGCATACTCTAGGATACCATGAGTCAACCCCTCGAGGTTCCTCGCAATCTCCTCCTAGTTATCACTCCCTTCCTGATAAGGGGTGACATCATCAATAGGACAGGGGACGCACTTGGTTATCGGGGACATCCCGACTGGCTGCTCTGGTCCAATCTCTGCATAGAAAGAAGAAATGTTATAAGTATGCATATATCAAAACAATTAAAAAAAATCAAAATCAAAGAATTTGATTTGTACCTTCATCATTGAAGTCCTCTCCATCTGGTAAGGGCATATCTGTGTCTCCACGGAAATCAGTGCCGTTGTACACCCAATCCTCCACGATGATATTCTGTTGTCGTAGCCATGAGAAGAGTGCCGGTCAGTATGACATATGATGACCCCCAGTGATCCTGGGCATTAAAAGAATACAACGGGCCATCTGCAGATCGCGTGGCATAGGAGGATCAACCTCAGTCAATTGATATTGGAACAGTGGTACTCGTTCCAAGAAAAAGGTCACAAGTACTGATCCAAAGCCAAATTGCTTGAGATTCCCCGCCTTCGCCTTGGACAAATGGCACTTGATGTTCATCTTCATGGCCTCTGCCTAGTTGAAAACCGTAGGAACTGTGCAGTTAATAGAATAAAGGAACTTTGACTTGTTAGTCTCATGTTCCACCTGAGACCCCACCACTATGTTGATAGTCAATAGAAGCACCCTCAGCGTCAAATCCCACACACTAGAAATCTCTATCACTCTTGGATTTCAGGGCCTCAGGACAATGTTCGGCAAGCAGGGAAGATATGCTTGTCCAAACTAGACCTGACCCATACAAGTTCATTGGATCACCTCTACGAGACAGTTCAGTGATGAAGTAGATATCTGAAGTTGTCAACTCCAGCTCCTGGTCCCCAATGACAAAATCTCACGATTGATGTCCCAAAGGCTTATCAAGTATCAAAGTAGCTCGGGCTGTGCCCGCATCCTTGGTGTAAGGAATAATTTGAGGAGCCTGCAAGCCCTCAAAGCCTCCAAGAAATTTGGATCATTCAATCCCTGGGTGTCAACGTCTTCGTGTTCTCTTTCCTTCCAATCCACCATTTTTGGCAATTTCTCTCTTGCAAAAGCCATTTATTTGAGTCAATCATCAATTTTGGCACATAAAATTCAAGTTTTAACAGTCAATTTTTGAGGAAAGATATTTTTTCCCTATCCATGGTGCTGGCACATCTATTTTAGAAACAGTTGGACCGGTTGGCACGGATGGTTATGTAAATAACCCTTGGCCGGCATGATCCCATGCCTGGAATTTTTTTTTCTCAAAAACCTCTTTAAAAATCCTAAAAAATGGCTAAAAAAAGAAATGAATGGCATGAAAATGGAGCTCAGGGCTTCAAATGTTACCTGGAACTGATGGCTCATCAATTGACCTCCTGGATCTCCCGTAATCTTCTTCGAAACAACTAGGGCAAAAGTGGGTAAAAAGTCTTCACTAAAAAGGTAAAATGGTAAATGGTAAAACCATATTTAGTTTCCCCTTTTATTCATTTTTTCATGAAAATATTAGGTTTTGTAAATATTTTTGACCTATTTTGCCTCAAGGATTGGATAATACACTTTGCCTTGCTTGTGCAGCGACAGGTGATGGATGTTCGACGATGACGATGAGTCACATTTTAGCTCTTTTCTTGACTCGTTAAACTCATACGAAAAGATTGCCAAGTATTTTTCCCTTTTTGACTTGTTAAAGAGAATAAAAATGGGGGGTCCGCTTTCAGCTCTTTTCCAACCCTTTAAAAGCGAAGAGATGGTCGAGCCCTTGTCATTTCGAGCTCGTTAATGGATGTGAAACGTTGTGTGCCCAGTGTAAGTTTACCCCTTTTTCAGGCTCGGAGGCACTATTTACGAAAAAGGTACTCCTTAACTAAAATGTTCAAGTGGTTCTCTCAAGTATTATTTTCTACCTTTTTGGGCTCGAGAGACACAAATGTACGAAAAGGGACCATGTGGACTTTTCTTTTACGTGTCTTTTTCAAACTCTCTAAACATGAAAAAGATACCGAGTTACACCTTTGTCGGACTTGTTAAACTATTAAACGACATTAGATTCGTCACCATGACAAACATGAGCTTATCCTTCCTAGGCTCATTAAACTTACTAGGTCAGATTCGTTCGAATGATGAACTTACAGTGCAAGCATATGCTATCCCCTTCAAGCTTGCGATTAAAAAATAATTGGGGTACTCTCCAGAAATGGTGGGGGAAAATTTGGAAATCTATCAATTGTGTTGATAACTTACTCTTGAACATGACACTCTTTGCTTCGTGTCGGGTTGGGACATCCTCCTTTGCATCGTTGACCTTCTTGGGTTTGGGCTGTTCATTTTTGCCTTCCATTTGATCTTTGCCACGTCATTATGACCACCATTCACATGGATCCAAAAGCTGCCAAACTTCTAGTTGTGTCACCTATATGTTCAAGATTTGTCCTTTTGCAGTTACACTTACCTCTGATTCTTTGTATCATCCAAAATCATTTTACATCCTCTCGTCTCGCGTCGATGCTGTGGAATTCATTATGGCCCTCCTTCGACACAGTCGCTTTCATTGACTTCAACTCATCATCCGGGAAGTTGACCGAGAGACTCCCTTCTAGTACCTTAGAGCTTGCATGCCTCAATGGCAAGTTCTTCGCACTTGACGACAAGTTCACATTATTGGCTTTCGATCAAGTGATTTCAAAGGTGTTCGACTTCAATTCCTATATTCACATTCTGTGAATTGTGCTGAGAGTACCTTGAGGGCCATTATCATTATTGGTGGTTTCTCTCGCGCTTGTTAACATTTTACATTTTTGATTGCTAATCAAGCGAATTTCTAGCATGTTCAACATCAACACATCTATTTGCATGCTAGGATTTGTAATTTGATCAGGTCATGTTGGAGTGCAAGACCTTGGACTCAGATCACACAAGTCCAGGTTGCAAAGTGATGTGACATGGCCATGGTGATTTGCATGTCTCTTTCAGATGGCTAGCTACGACCAGACCATGAGTTATCATATGTGATCCTTCTCATTATTGAATGGCTTCGACCAT
The DNA here is from genome assembly GCA_000404065.3 of Pinus taeda. Taxonomy (NCBI): domain Eukaryota; kingdom Viridiplantae; phylum Streptophyta; class Pinopsida; order Pinales; family Pinaceae; genus Pinus; species Pinus taeda. The sequence goes on along the minus strand of APFE031153221.1, from coordinate 104,201 downwards.
ACCTTGGTTTCATTATGATCCTCTTTGGCTAATGGTTGTGCCCATACCTGGATCCATTTACATGATCATTCTCTGGATGGTTGCATCCATGCCATGATTCATGTATCATTTGAGAAATTTCTTAGTTTATGTATATGTATTTGTACTTTTTGCAGGTTTTCCGACGATAGATCGGTTCCCTGCATTGATTTATAAATAATTTCATCCCTCACTCTGGCTCGACCTTCACGCTTTGGGGGGCATCTGTTACACAACATTTTGTCACTATTCCTGTACTCCCCATTCCTTGATCCTGGAGGACCTCTACAGTGAACTCCACATGCTTTACCTACATGAAGAAACTCCCATTATGTCCCTCTTCATGAGAATATCATTTCCCTTTTGCACCATTTTCCCTGAAACTTCCGTTTTGCCCAGTTTACAAGGCTGACGCTAATGACCTTTGTCTTCCCTGCACTGATGTGCAGAGATTAGCACTATTCCCTGCATCGACCAGTGCGACTAAGCTATGTTCTAGTTACGTCGGTCTTGTTATGGAAAGTTTTTTAAATTAGAGTCGAAGCTTCCAGTTCTAGAAGCTTCGTAACGAAAGTCTAGTAAATGGTTTGGCCAGATGGGGTCGAGGGTGACAGTTTGGGCTCCTTTCCCCTATAATGATGGAACTAACTCAAGGGATAAGTCCTTCTCCCATGATAAGAGGATCCATCTCCCATCCATATTTCCTATATAAACCTCCCTTCTTCCCAAGCACAAGCTAGTTAGAGGGTTGGATGAGTGTGAGTATACTATTTTGATTAGACAAGCAAGCTATTATTAGTTGTATCCATCTAGTTCTGTGAGGGAGAAGTGTGTTAGGTTTGGAGTGAAGGCTAAAGGGAAGAGCCTTTAAACTATTTTTGTTTGAAGCCATCATGGAATGCTAGCAGAAGTGTGTGGGAACTTGGTCTTGTCAAAGGAAGACTGCGACGTCAAGCCGAATGGTTGTAATCTCTCTTTGATATTAATATATGCAACTATCAATTGATTTCCTACATGTTTTGTAATATTACATATTCGTGTCTTGATGCTTCTTGACTCATTAAGTAGGTTGAATTGCAATTTGTCTATTATTAAGTTTGTGTGCTATTGTTGTTTACTTGTTTCAGGAAATTGAAGAAGGAAGCGAGAGATTGCTGGAGCAAGCAAGTGAGGACATCATCAAGCAAGATAAGTGACCAAGAGGTAGTCCCTCTTGATTGATTCTAACCTAAGGAAATCTTCCATAGAATGTCTCTGTTGTGGCTAGACCCATTATTGGACTAGAGGAATTTGTTCGTGTCCGCACTTATAATTTTACTTCACCACAGTTACCCAATTGAGATTGGAGTTCAAGGGTAGTGTACTATAAGTTGTATAATCATACAAAATGTATAGGTGGTGCATGTAGTCAGAGGAAGACCTATGATGGATTGTGTATTTGTGGATGAGGAATTTCCATAATTAATAGGGTATAATTCCCAAGGAAACAATGTAAGGAAATATGGACTTGGGAAAGCATAAAATTGGTTAAGTGTTGGCCAAGGCTTGTCTAGGAAGCAGTGAGATAGATAGAGATAGTCGAGAGGTTGCTCGTGCTTGAGAAAATCATTGTAATATTCTCATATTTTTTGAATAATGCAAAATATAGATAACAAGGGTTTTTAACTGTGGCTATCCCCAGGAAATCATTGTGCAATGTGTTGATTGAATTCTTTCTCTTGTATGCTTCATGATTTCACAATCATTTAATTATTTTGGTAGTTGGTAGAGTAGATTCAAGTCTATTGTTTTAGTAAATTACAATTAATAGTTTGAATCTACAAGGAATTTCTACACGACCTTGTGCGGATATTCATGCCAATTTGAGTCTGTCATGGTTTTGTAAGTACCAAATTATCAATTTTTAAGTTCAATCATATTTATATCTATCTTGTACTACTTTCAGATGATAGTTGTGAATTCTCCTCTACATGTTTGAGGAGAATCTTGCATTTCGTCCAGTATAACCTTGTCTTATACCCGATTTCCTCTTCTTTTGGCCCCTCAAATTCTATTTCATGGCCCAATTGTTGTTCGAAAGACAAACTGTATCCCTTGGTTGCTCTGGAGAGAAGTAAGTTTAACCCAAATAAATATAATCTCAATAGTCCTTGGAACCTCTGCTCGCATCCCCTTGACAATTCTCAAGTTGTAAGCAGTGACCTTCAAAGGAAGATTCTCCAATAGTCCAATTCAATTTTGTTCTTGATTAAGGAAATGCAACATATTTAATCTCAAGAAAATTGCTAGGGAGATGAGATTGATGCCTTTCATAGTCAATTGGATGAGTTTCAACTTTAAAGGAATGCCGAGGTAATCATCAAATAACCACGAGAAATTTCCTTGGTGGGAATTATGACAAAATGTCAATCAATTCCCCCTTTGGTTCATGATGTAATTTTGTAAATGTGTGTTTTTATTTGGTCAATTTTGTCATGTGTATAGTTATTGTCTAGTTGGAAAAATGTATGTAAGAGATAGTAGGCTTGTTGAAGATTTGGGTTATTCTCTTTTCTCTTCCCTTGAAGAACTTGTCTCTTGGATTACATTGTAAAACTTTGCGGGTATTTTGCTATGACTAGATGCATATTTAATGGAAAAATTACTCATTACTATAAGAAAAAAAAATTCCTTTTACCTTCTCCTCCATATTAAGATAATTGACCACATGGAATGTAGCCTCAATTACCTACTTAACTTGCTTATGATCCAAGTAATAATAAAACTCAACTTGTTTGTAGTATTGAGGTAAAATAACATCAAACCTATTCACCATCTACTCTTGATTGTGAAACCACGTGCCTTAGGTTAGGGAAATTTTTAGCAGAACCAAAGTCACCCAAGGTTATTGAACCCAAGCAGGGAAGAAACTACATAATAATCACACCTCACACAAAATTCACCAAAATTGAGACACTCTTGTAAGGAAACTATTGTTGAACTCCCACCTTCTCAAGAGCAATTAAATCAATTCGAACCCTAGAAACATCTTTCTTTTGACATTATAGAAGAGTTGAAGAGTATGCGTATAAAAATTCCTTTATCCCACACCATTAAAGTTTATCCCTCTACAACAAATCCATACAAATATCTATGCCTTAGGAAACATGATAAGAAGAATTAGGATCCAAAAACTATTTAGGAGTGGTTCAACTTGTTGACTTCATGCTAAGAAATGTTGTCAATCCTAAGTATTCTTATTTGGGGAGCTTTTTCTATATGTTTTTATTTTTAAAATCCTCATTCTACATGGCTTGATTGATTTGGAGGTAGCACTTAATGTGAAGACCAAGGAGGCAATGGAGAGGCTAAAACTTAGAGTCTTTTATGAAATACACCTATTGTATTTTGGATGACCAATACTTCATTTATTAAACTAATAAGAAAGGTTAAATATTAAACTAGAGGACATCTTAGAAGTAGTAATTGTCTCTATTAATTCCTAGGAACACCTAGTAAACTTTATGCTTTTGCACACTGAGATCAAGGATTTGGAGTTATTCTCTTATCCTATGATGAAATTGGTTAGTAACTACTAATGCTTCTATTGGATGTCATTTTGGTGATATGATTATTTACCATAGTAGCTTATTGAAGAAATTTACATTTTACCCTCATGCCAAATCCATTTTGGACTTGAAAGAACTTAGTTGGTTGCCCCATGATTATACAAATATTTCCTATGATATCATTATGTAATTAAACTTGACTATTGAATGAGCCCTGACAATAAAATAACCCACATATGATAATATGAATTTTCACTTTATGAAAAACATGTATCCCCAAATCTTTAGATCAAGGATCACACCAAAGAACTTGAAGATGAGGCAAGTTCCTCTATAAACCATAAAACTTCTATTGTCCCTCATTTCAATAGGAATGTTTCCTTTAGTTATCAATATGATTCTTTTTTACCTGTAATACCTCCCACCCCATCAAAATCATCTTGGGCTATGGGAGAGTTACTATCTTGTTATGATACCAATCTGTAATAGCTCCCACCCCCTTGTGCCATCTTGAGCTATGGGAGTGCTACCATTTTGACCAGATCTCTAAGTTCTGTTATGAATATGGGCTTACAACAACCTATTTTTCTCAAAGTCTCATGATCTTAAAACTGATGCCACCATTATGTTCAGATCATCAAGAACTTTCGAGATATATTTTTTTATTATTATCTCAATTTGAGTCATGGTTATAAAGTTACACCCTTTAGAAGTTTATCGCATTAAAAGGAACATGTTAGCACTAGAACATTGTGTGGCACCCACTTGGTCCCTGCCTAGACCACATGGTGCTATGCCACCAATATCTGGGATCCGCAAGGTAACTATTCCATCACAGTTTAGGTTCCTTAGTGTGTTAATTTTTTGGTTATGCGAAATGGATGATGTGGGAGTCCACATATATACATCATGCTGGATTGATATACCTATCAATGGGATCTTTAGTTAACTCATCTAAAATCCTGATGGCTCAAAGGCCCAAAATCTTAGTGGGTCCACCTATTTATGTCATGTTGGGTTATGTTCTTGCCACGAACTCCTCCATGCAATTCCTCTTAATGCTCGATGGCCTGAAGGCTTGACAAATTGGTGGGGTTCACCCGATTATGTCATATTGAGTTGGGTCTTTTTAGTTGTGGCTCACCCATGCAACTCCTCTATATGTTCGATGGCTCAAAGTCCTAGTGGGGTCCACATGGCGTAATTTCGTTGGGGTAAGTTCCACCATTAGACCGACACACTTACCTCCTTGTGTACATACATTAAGTTATAGTATAGGGATGATACGATGGTGGCTAATGGCTAGTGTGGGGACCACATGGTATGGTTCCATTGGGATGGGCTTCCACCATTTGCCCCTTGGTGTTAGACTCTTCCCATATACATATGTGCATTGTACCATACTACTCTGATGGTCTAGTGACTGATAAAAACACCAAATTTGGAATTTTTACAAAAAAAAATGGGCAACTGCCCCATTGATCTGAAATCGATCATAAACTAAAACTAAAGTAGAATTGATTAATTGCCAACAATGAATTTGATTGTCAACCTTAAGTGTTGAATGTGGAAGACTGAAGGAAAAACAGTTGATTTAAGACTAAATCAATAACTTAAGAAACATAATTAAGCTTGAATTTGCAGAATAAAATAGATATACCAGACAACGATATTGATTACGGAGTTCGTCCTTGATAGACTACGTGTCCTGGTCCGTTTTCAAGATGGGCGACCGCTTTATTAGGATTAAATCCGAGAAGGTTTATTACACAGAAAATGAACCAGACTTAATGTGCACGCAGGATCTTCTGGTCTCTTTCAAAAGAAATATATCTGAAATAGCTTTCCAATGCCTGTCACAGTTCCCAATTCCGACTCTAGATGCTCCCGTTACACTGAAAACAAATTAGCCTATTACCTCAAGGATCTGCATACAAAATTGTAAAATCACTCATGATCTCTTCAATGTTCGAGTTGGTGACTTTATAAGGCATTAGATGCATTGTAACTCCTACTGCCCAAGATTGGCATGTACTAGCTGAAGTTAAGGGTTCATGTGCTCGGTCTTATGCTTGGTTCACACCTTAGGGAGTGGTTACATGGTGGTCGAATTAACTTTATGCCAAAAAAAACAAAACCCAAATTTAGATTTTTGGTTAACCTGGCTATCAATTAACGGGGTGCGCTAGCTAAATGCCCATGTGAATAGGCGCATTGTAACTATTAGTGGCCACCTGCATGCTTACCCACGTGGTTTTGACTGACAGTGTAGTCTAACGGTTGCATGTGACAACTTCCATTGATAGTTACGGCTTACATCCGCGGTGGTCTCAACAGGTTTCTCCGACGTAGTCATGGTCTTCCTGTTGGATGTAAGTCTGTTCACATGTCACCGATGCCGTTACAATATCTATAACAGTTAGAGCCTGTCTGCCACAGTTAGAGACTGTGTAACCTCTGCTTGTTCACATGCATCACGATTCCGACGTGGTTAGTTGTTGCAGTTATACTGTGTTTGCATTGTAATGTTTACAATAGTCCAAATGTGGGTTTTATGTTATAGTTTAGTGCATAGGTTTGTAATTAGGTTTTTTAACATGTTTGACACCATAGATTTAGGGCTAGGTCTTAGGTTTAGCCACTTAGGTCTTTAGCATATGTTTTTTTACAATGACTTAGGTCTTTAGCTCCACCATTTAAAAAACCCATTACAACATCTTTGTCACAATGCGACATTAAACATCGCATGATGATAACCATGAATCGAAACACCATGAAGAACTGAATCAACACTAGATACTACTGATGAACTGAATGCTAACAATGAACTGAACACTATGCAACTGATTTGGTGAGATCCTCCTCAATCAATCCTCTCCACTTCAAAGCTTTTGGACCACAAAATTTTGATTTAAGTAGATATTAGGTGAGGGTACAACTCCCTCACTCTTCCGATCTCCATCCACCTTTCCTTGCTCGGATTCATGCCCTTGAGTCCTACTCGAAGATATTCAACATCTCCATGCCTTGAAGATCAAATCTTCCTGTCCAAGATGATATCTTCTTGCAACCCATTCATATACTCAGGTGCCAAATAATCAATAGTCGAAATCTATGTATCTTTCTCGGCATCCATGATCATCAGAGGTTCATACAATTTTAGATTTTCCAAATTTACAACTAAGTAAATACGCATGTAAGGAGGTAAATTTAATCAAAATGCATTATTTCCAATATTTTCCACAATCTTGAAAGGTCCATACCTGATAGGTTTCAGTTTCTTACCTTCTCCTTTCAGCCTATCTTTACTGACATACAACCATACTTGATCGTCGACCTGAAAATGATGATCGACTCGATGCTTGTCATGGCGCATTTTATACTTGGCTGCTTCATGTATCTTCTGTATCCATTGAATGAACTTAATTGCTTAGTTTTCATCATCATGTTCACCCACTTTATCCTCTTCATCGAACATGAAATCCATCGGTGACTTTGGCAGATACCCAAAATATGTTTCGAATGGCAATCGATTAGTCGAAGAATGTAAGGCTCAATTGTAAGCATGCTATACATAAGGTAAAGATTCATCCCACAACTTAGGATGTTTACTGTAGTAACCTCAGAGAATATGTATGACTGTTCTGTTCACCACTTTTGTCTGTCTGTTGGTCTGTGGATGAAAAGCTATGCTCTTCTTCATCTTTGTGTCCATGAGTCCCCACAAAGTGGACCAAAAATATCCTATAAAAAGAGTGTCTCGATCAGAAATAATGGAAGTAGATAACCCAAAATGAGCCCATACATGTTTGACGAACATATTTGTATTTTGTTCAGCTGTCACTTTCTTTTTGCACAGAACAAGAATGCACATCTTGCTGAATCTGTTAACCACAAAATACATGTAATCATGCCCTCTCCTGGATATAGGAATCCATCCAACAAAATCCACGGAAATGTTGTCCTATGGTCGCAAAGGAACTGGAAGTGGCACGTACAAATCGATCTTTTGATTACTTGGCTTGCTGGTTGAACACATCACACGTCCTTTAACGTATTTAGCAACTGTTTCATACATACGAGGACAACAACAATACCTTTTAACTTTTGCCATTGTTTTGCTTACTCCAAAATGTCCTGAAATGCGAGAAGAATGTGCTTCCCGAATAACATGTGCTCTTTCTATCTGTGGTATGCATAATTTACCCAAATGATATAACAACCAGTCATGAATATGATAATTTATTTCTTCCACCTCGGGACCATGAGTTAGTGATTCATAAATATATTTGAAATCAACATCTATACTATATTGTTCTATAAATTTCATGTTTCAAAGAATTATTCTGTAGCACTACGGAAGCATTTAAAGATGGTCTAGACAACATATTAGCTACTTTCCTTATGACACTTTTCTTGTACTTAATTACTAAGTGAAATTGCTGAAGAAATCCCATCCATCTGTAATGACGAGATTGTTGCAACTTAGTTTGAGACTGAAGGTACTGAAGCGGCCGATGGTCTTTGTGAATCACTATTTCCTTACACATTAAATAATGTTTCCATTTCTTAACACTTTCTACCAAAGCAAATAACTCTTTATCATATGTCGGATAATTCATTACTGCCTTAGAAAAAGTTTCAGAATGAAAACAAATTGGTTTCCATTTTTGAAGTAAGACTGCACCCATTGCATAACCACTAGCATTTGTTTCAATTTCGAATGGCTATTGAAGATTTGGTAAAGCTAAGATTGGTTTTGTGACAATTTTCTGCTTAAGTGTATCAAAAGATTTTTGTTGTTTTCCTCCCCACTGAAAGGGAACTTTAGAACCTGTTAAAACATGTAATTGTGAAGCAATCAAAGAAAAATGAGCAATAAATTTCCTCCAATAATGAATTTCACCTATAAAACTTCTAACTTCAGTCACATTCTGTGGTCTTAGCCAGTTAACAATCACATCAATTTTAGTTGGATCTAGTTTCAAACTTCCACCTCCAACTATGTAACCAAGATAATTTAGTGAAGTTTTCCCAAACTCACATTTGGAAAGTTTAAGGTACAATCTTTCCCTATGAAATACTTCGAAAACCTCCTTAACATGCCTAACATGCTCTTCCATACTGGAACTAAAAATCAAAATATCATCTAAGTAAACTATGACAAATTTATCAATGTATGGGCGGAAAACATTATTCATAACCCGCATGAAAGTTGCTGGCGCATTACACAAACCAAAAGGAATTACTAACCATTCAAATGGTCCCTGCTTAGTTTTGAATGCAGTTTTCCAGATGTCATTTTATGCTATGTGAATTTGATGATATCCACTTCTTAAATCTAACTTAGTGAAATAGACAACATTTTTCAGTTGGTCAAATAAATCATCTATCCTAGGAAGAGGATACCTGTTTTTGATTGTGATCTTGTTTAAGGCCCTAAAGTCGACACACATTCTCCATGTCCCATCTTTCTTAGGAACTAAAATTATGGGTGAGCCACATGGAGATGAACTAGGTCGAATAAAACCTTTTTCAATCAATTCCTAGATCTGTTTCTCTATTTCTTCGTTCTCTATAACATACATACGATACATTCCGATATTAGGAAGAGGGGAATTAGACATCAATTGTAACTCATGTTGTATTTCTCACTTAGGAGGAAGATGTTTTGGTTCTTTAAATAGACTTGGAAAAGATTCTACCACTTTAACCAAACTATCTTTAAACTAAGACTTACAACCTAAAAAAGCATCCCGTTGATCCTTATGTTGTTCTTTTACAGCCATGAGTACAGATTTCTTACTTGAACTTGTTAATCGATTCATCTGATTAACTGAAACTGAATCCAAGTGTGATTTGAGTTTATGTTCCCTGACAATAAATTCAATCCCATCTTTCTTAAGGTGATATTTATGCTCTTTCCTATGAAACAATGCACCAAGATCATATAAATAAGGTCTTCCTAACACTACTCCACATATGTTTGTTGGGATCACATATAAATCCACTTCATCAATGTAATTATTTGTTATGGAAAATTTTAACCGACACTGCTTTGTGACATTAATATGAGTCTCTTTATTTAGCCAACCTAGTGGGTATGGTCTTGGATGATTATGTGCCTCCAAACCCAATTTCTTAACTAAATCTTCATGTATTAAATTTTCTTGTGATCCACTATCAAACAATGTATCTATTTTCTCGTGCTTAGAAGTTATACTTATATGAAATAATTCAACCCTTTTATCCTCATTTAGATGATTTATGTTTGAAGAAGATGCAAAAGTACTAGAACTTGAACCAATGTTAGAAGTTTTACCTATCGAAACCATTGTGGTTATTTTACCTTCATCCCTTGAGTCAAAGACCAAATCTTGTTGGAATACTGCATTAGCCTTCTTTTCACCTTTCTTATTTTGGAACTTCTTTGGTTTGAGTTATGGGTGAAGTTTCCAACATTTGGACTCGTCATGTCCGATCCTTTGGAAATGAGTAGAAGTAGGTCTCTCACTTTATTTCTGAGCTGTCACTGATCTATTTCCCTTCAAATTGCCCTTCCTCTTGTTGTCTTTGGAATTCTTGATTCCCAACTGCTTGGATGGTTTCTGTGAAAACTTGAACAGTCTGCTTCCTGATGCAATATGTATGGCTTGAACACACACTTCATCAAACTCATCAGGATTAAACATCAATAATGTATGCTGTAAATATGAATGTAAACTGCCAATGTACTTTAATAAAGTTTCATGTGTATCCAATGGAATACTAAGCACCTAATATTTCTTCTTGAATTCCTAAGTAAACTCTTGAACATTCTACCCCTTACCTTACCTCAAATGCTACCAATCAAATACATCTTGTTGCATGTGTCCCAAAGGATATAATTGTTTCCTGAGAGCTTTTAAAAACTTAGACCATAAAGAGATGAGTTTACCTTTCCGCTTTACATCCATTTGAGTTTTAATTTCCCACCAGATTAAAGTTGTTCCCCCATTCTAAGTGTATCTAAATGAATTTTCGTTTTATCATCAGAAATGTTTTGAATACGACAATACATTTCTATCTTCTTAATCTAGTTATCTAACTTTTCAGGATTCATTTTGCCATCATAAACATGTAACTCAAATTTTACATCAAGTTTCAAAAGAGATGTTTTCTTAGGTTTCTTTTCTGTTTCAGATTCTGAACTGGAAGAAGAAGAATAAGAAGAAGATAATGATGGAGATGATGGAGAAGAAGAAGGTTTATCAACCTCGCCTTTACCCTTGTCCTTCTTCGATGCATTTGAAGAAGAAGATGCATCTCTCGTCTTCTTATCTTCATATATTTCTCCCAACATTTGCCACATCCTCAAAAACACTTTTTGAAACTGTTCCTTGCTCATCTTTGCTTTAGGAATTTCACCTGCATCAGATCCTGTCATGGTCAATTTATGAGCGACTCTTCGCTTTCCAATCTCTAGATCAAACTCCTGGAGTGTTCCTTCTCCATGTTACTAATTTGAACTAGTTAACATTCACTAGAAAAATTATACAAACATAACCTGCTCCGATACCAAATTATATGATCTGAAATCCATCATAAAATAAAATTGAAGTAGAATTGATTAATTGCCAACAATGAATTTGATTGTCAACCTTAAGTGCTGAATGTGGAAGATTGAAGGAAAAATAGTTGATTTAAGACTGAATCAATAAATTAGGAAACATAATTATGCTTCAATTTGAAGAATAAAATAGAGTTACCAGACAACGATATTGATTACGGAGTTCATCCTTGATGGACTACATCTTCGGGTCCGCTTTCAAGATGGGTGACCTCTTTATTAGGATTGAATCTGAGAAGGTTGATTACACAAAAAATGAACCAGACTGAATGTACACACATGTTCTTTTTGTATTTTTCAAAAGAAAGTTCTCTGAAATAGCTTTCCAATGCCCATCACAGTTCCTAATTCCAACTCTGGATGCTCCCATTACACTGAAAACAAACCAACCTATTACCTCCAGAATTTGCATACAAACTTCTAAAATCACTCATGATCTCTTCAATGTTTGAGTTGGTGACTTTATAATGCATTAGATGCAATATAACTCCTTCTACCCAAGATTGGCATGTACTAGCTGAAGTTAAGGGTTCATGTGCTCAGTCTTATGCTTGGTTGATACCTTAGGGAGTGGTTATATGGTGGTTGAATTAACTTTATGCCAAAAAAACAAAAAAAACCCAAATTTAGACTTTGGGTTAACCTGGCGGTCAATTAACCGTGCGCGTTGGCTAAATTCCCATGTGAACAGGCACATTGTAACTGTTTGTAGCCACCTGCATGTTTACCCCCGTGGTTTTGGCTGAGAGTGCGATCTGATGGTTGCATGTGACAACTTCCAGCGATAGTTACGCCTTACCTCCACGGTGATCTCAACAGGTTTCTTCGACGTAGTCACAGTCTTCCTGATGGTTGTAAGTCTGTTCACATGTCACTAATTCCATCACAATCTCTACCACGGTTAGAGCTTATCCGCCACGGTTAGAGACTGTGTAACCTCCACTTGTTCACATGCAACATGGTTCTGACACGGTTATATGCATTGTACCATACTACTATGATGGTCCAGTGACTGATAAAAACACAAAATTTGGCATTTTTACAAAACAAAAGGGGCAATTTCCCCATGCCCAACACTCTGAGTGTTATGGCCCAAGGGTCTGAAGTCATGAACCTCAACACTCTATGTAATGGCCAGTAACAAGGGCATGGGCCCTAACATATAATCATTTCTAAAATATGAAAGGGGTGTGGCCCATACACAAAATTCACACAATTGTCAATGCTCCATAAGGAGAATTGTACCAATAAAACCAAATTTTCTAACCTCTTGAAAGTTGGTTAAATTTATTCAAATATTTTTGACTTATCAATTAACTAAACGTAAAGAGTTACAATCCATCTATTAAACATCAAAAATCCTCTAAGTAATTGAACTACTACATTCATAAGCCATTGCTATCCTCATGAAACATGATTAAACTTATTCAAAGATTTGTTATCATCAATTAAATGAGAACACACAAATTCATTTCTAAATAAAAAACATAATGTTGAACAACAAAATCCAAACAAACTAAGCATAATCATAAACATATAAGATATCATACAAGTCATAAACATAACGTTGAACATATGCAATTGTAATATACTTATCTATCTGTTTTAAGATTGCTATAAACTGAAGGAGATATTTCCACTCTCCACCCAACCATAGGCCAACTACACCATAACTTTCTCGCAACTCACCAACCCCAAGCCAAATCTAATGTTTAAGGAATGCTTACAGAGGGAATTCACACCAAAGGCTTGCTTAAACACTCAGAAGGTGAAGTACACTGTTTAGGTGGTTTATCAAATTCCATCTAGTAGTAAGCACCACAATGACCCACTTTATCCTCTAAGTTCATTCATAGGGATTCATCCAAGGTCTAGATGTAGTATTTCTCACTCAAGGAGTTGGAATCCATTGTCTTGGTGGTTTATCGACTGCTCAATTATCCCCACAATGATCCAAAATTCCCTGTGTAGGTAGTTTATTGGCTATACAACAAGCACCACAATGATTCAGTCATCCATTGAGCCTCATGCTGAGTCTCATAATTACCATCTTTTCACATTCTTTTTGGCATCATTTCACAACCTTTCCCTTTATTGTTAATCCATTTTATGACTTTCCATAATCATTTCTTTTTCCACTTCAATGTTTATATGTGGGATTAGGCTTAATATTTTCCAATGATTTTTTTTGGTATTTTAAGTGAATTTATGACTAAATATTAAAAAAATAACACATTCTAACTTATATATGAAATATGGTTGAATTTGGTGATGTGTACAAATAAAATTGGAGATTCTAACAATGCTAAAATTTAGCATTAAGGCTCAAATTCGAGATTATTCTTCATTCTTTGGATATTTATTGTGTATTTGGGATGATTACTCAAGCATCTTAGATAAAAAAAGAATTATGGAAGATCTCCTATCAAATATCTTGGAGATATTTATGAGAAAATATTTAAAGATAATTATCTTCTAATTATCAGTAAATGGTTGTAACCACATGAGAAACATGTGGATATGAATTTATTCGCTTCTTATCGTATTCCCAAAATAATGTTATGTATAAATAAGAGTACCTTCTCCATTTCGAAAGGAGAGATTTAGAGTTTGTAATTATAATGCTTGTAGAAATATCTTTGTAGCCTAGATTCCAATCTTTTGGAGCTTTCTCCAAGCTTATTTAATTTAATATATCTTGTTGTTTTGATTTGGAATTTCTAGTAGATAATTTAGAGTGCTTGTTGAGGTTTGGAGGGCTCCCATAAACCAAATCTTGTACATTTCTTTCCACACGTTGTTCATTCATTTAGTATATGCTCCAATGAACCATGTATATATGGTCTTATATGCTCATACTTTTGTATATTTTTAATTCATTGTTCATAATAATTGTTTATGCTTATGTGAGCTCACTAGTATATTCACTGCCATAACATTCTCTATAGTTTATATAGGTGTTTACATTTGCCAATTTTAGGTGTGATTTATGAGATTTATTTATCACAGGGGTTGTTGTTTCTTATGAGGATAATCTAATTGACAAGGTTGAGCAAAGCACTGAGAATCCATTCACCACTCTTCTTGGTGGAAAATGCCCCAATGCTTTTGGAAACTTTCTCACTTAGCATTATATTCATCAACACCATTGTTAATTACTTTTAGTCATTTGTTTCTTCCTTAAAGTAGATCAATGATTTGGGTACATACTAGTTAGGAAGGCGAGTATAAGAATTTGAGTGACCACCCATTTTTACTCTCATAAATGGAGAAGGTTGTAGTGCCTTCTCATATTTTCAATTGGTATTGGGTTAAAGTCTATTATATTGACTAAATGACTATTAGAGTGTCCACTTGATTCTATTAGCAAGGGAGGCCCTCGTGAATTACCAATCTATTAAACCAAAACCCCGTTTTATCATTGTTTCAATTTCATTCATTTACAAACATTTGAGTGGGAGAAACTTGACATTCTTGAACATGATTGCTTAGAAGACTATGACCCGTGGGAGAGGGCTTAGTGCATGCCCAGTGAAAAGTGTTCATGATTCAAGTATGTGTGCTTTACATTTCAAGTAGTGTGATTAGATTAAGTTTTGTTTCATTATTTCTTAGCTCTGCACGTTAAATTTTGTTAAAATAGAATTCTAGAGCTTGACCTTCATTAACTAACTTCAATACTTAATTTAGACGTGACAACCAATCTAGCCTAGCTCTCCACATATTGTATTTTGCTTCCAATTTTATGAACACTTGGATTGATATAAATATTATGTCCTAATTTAGGAATCTAAATTAGCCTGACACCTCCCATTGACTAAACAAACCTAGACAACATAGTTCAGTGGCCTCAAATGCAGTTCATAGGGGATATCACCCACAATTTACAAAGATGTGACTCAAGGTCCAATCTTCAGGGTATTGGTTTCTAACTTCGATTTCATAGGCTCTATATGCCAATTCGAATGCCACTCCACCTTCTATTTCCAATAATCATAGTTTCCACATGCTCCTCCACGATCATAAAAGTGCACTCTAGGGAAAAGGACAACCCTATTCATGATATAATTAAGATGAATTGTAATCAATAAGAGAAACCGCGAGGGTAGGGTTCAACCAACGACAACCACCAACTCAGAACCAACCAATAATGATCAAACATAAAAGATAAGTCCCATTCTCTTCATTTGTACATATATAAATTATTTCTAGTATCCCCTCATGCGTTTGAGAGGGTCTTGCTTGGCTCTGCAATGCACCAAGGGAATGGGCACCATATCGCATTTCCACTACTCCTAATCCAAACTAATTTTTTTTTGCTAGGAAGTAGTTAACCTCCAAACATGTCTCATAATTAAACCTGTTAGTGAGCGACTTGTTCAGGTTTGCAAATGATTTCAACATTTAAGTTTAGGCTAAATTCGTGGCCTTTCAAGACATGCAAGCTCGATCAGAACATTGGATTTGTAAGGTTGTCATTTCCTTCAGCCATCAGTCATGAAATTAAAATTAAAATTAAAATGTTAAACCACATCATATCAACTAGTCGTGGCTCCAAAATTGGCATTATAATCATATTTTTTAAATTGTAAAATAAAGGGTTAAATCAAGGGATATTACAAACCCCACCCCCTAAAAGAAGCACCATCCTAGTTGTTCTATAAACAAAAACAAAAACTAAGTTTTATAATTAACAACTCTTACATTATTTAATTCATTAAACAAAAATGGGAAGAGCTGCATCATTTGGTCTTCAAATTCCTAGGTTTATTCATCGAGTTTAAAGTGGTTCCATTGCACCTTGACGTGCTTTATTACTCAATTTAGGAGCACAATCTATCTTTGGTCTAGGATGCATAGTGGCTTAGGTTGGAATTATCCCTTGGATTCCACTTGCATTATAGACCAATTAATCACATGATTATTGTCACATACATACTTTTTAAGAAAGAGAAATATGAAATACATCGTGTGCTTTCACTATGGGTGACAAGGCCAGTCTATCAGTTACTAGTTGCATGTTACACCCCTTTTATTACCCCAAATTTTGTAATGTAATTAAGAATGTATAATATTTGGGTGCCATTATGGATGCTATGAGGTCAAACTCTCTAATATGATGTAATGATTATTTTTATTATAAAAGTGCAAGAGTTGAAGAAATGGGACAATCAACATATTATGATGACTCAGGAAGGGGGAAAACTTGACTTAAGAGGAAAAATATAACTTGGGTAAATATTTCCTTTTGATGTGATGGCTACTCTTCCAAAGAAATTGAAAGTTTGGGAAGACCAAGGGTCAAGGTCTGATTACAAAAAATATGAGGGAGGAGAACTTCTTCTTGGTTATCAAGCTTCTAGTTTTTCTCTCTTTTATTACTCTCTAATACATCTCTCTCTCAGTTAGAAAATTTTAATTGAAAAAAGGATTAGTGATAGAACCCATATAGGTTTAGACCTTATGATTGGTTAAGAGTTATGAGTGACAATTTATGTGACAAGAAATGAATGTGTTGTAATGCTTTTTCTTTGGACTAGATTGCTCTAAGGACTGGGAATGGTCTTGGTTGTGTGTGGCACATAGAACACTAAATAGGGGAGAACTAAGGGAATGCAGAGATCAAAGAAGGAATCCCTTGTGCTATGTAGACATGGATGGCATTCTAAGGAATGTGGGCTTGGTCTAAGATGGAAAGGTTGATCTTCGAATTTTATTATGTGTGTGAAGGGGAATGGATTTCACTTATGGTGTGAATCTAAGCATGTGAAATACCCTCAAGTTAAGTTCTCCTCAAGGCATCAAGGTATTCCACTAGGGTGGAAAAAAGTGAGAAAAATTGTAGCACACCTAAGCCTATGGTGGGGTGGAACGTGGCTAACCTTCAATTTCAAATATTTTTTTGGCTGCAATTGATGAATACTTATTTATGAGTTAATGATATTTCTGGCATAGATGGTTTAGTGACATGCATGGTTATTTTTTCTTGTTATATCATTTAATTTATTGATCTTGGTGTTGATTATGACAATAAAGTTTCAAATTAGATAAGTGCAATGAGTTTGAATTCACTTGGACATGGAATTTAAATGAATTGGGATGGATGGGAAATGCATGGTAATTTTGGTAACTGCATGCCTTCCTATTAATTGCTTGCTTCATTTTATTTAATTTCCTCTATAGGCTATAAGTCATAAATTTGTCTTCTGATTTAAATAATATGAGGATGATATTTGGGGTCATTCTTGGAGTTTAAAGGTGGAATCCAAAATCTGATTTAAGGGGTAAACATGTCATGTTGGAATTTCTTCTATAATGTTTCTTCTGGGAGGTTCTAGAAGCTGAAACTTGGACCATAGTGAGGGGAAATCATGTTGATCATTCGGTCCATTTTTTAGTTCTTGGGGTCATGAAGTTTTAGGAAACATGATCAAAATAAGTGGAGCTTCCTAAATAAATATTTAAAGAGGTCATGTTGGAATTTCTACTCTAAATTTTCTTCTAGGAGGTTCCAAAAGTTAAAACTTTGACCATAGTGAGGGGGAATCCCACTGATCATCTAGATTAGTTTTCAGAACCTTGATTGCTATAATTTAGGATATATGCATTGAGGAAGTTTCTATATTAGTTTGCATGCAAAGTGTTTGAATAAATATTTAAATGGTTTAATGATTCATTGCATACAAATTGTTTGATGAAATGTGCTAGTGAAAATGTTGTTTTGTGGATGGGGATAGTATTGTTGCATGCCAGCATTATTGTATGATAACACTTCTATATTTTATCTATGCGTATTTGCATGCAAATCATTTGAAAAAATGTGTTAAAGGTGTTTTATTACAATTTTCATATGAACTATTTGATAAAATGTCTCAAAGAAAAATAAATAAATCAAAAGTTGCATAATTGAATGGTATATTTTAGTTAGTATGTTACAAGAGGAATTAGAGTAATGTTTCTTATTTGATTTCATAAAAAGATGTTTGAAAAAACGTTTGCAAGGAAAAGATACTTAATTGGTTGTATACAAAGTATTTGAAGAAAGGCTTACATGTAAAGTGTTCAAAAAATGCATGAGAGATGAAAATCAAGTTTTTGCAGGTGTGCTTAGGATCAATTTAGTAGGGGTATGTGAGAAAGTGGTATCAAAGATTATTATATAGCTAGTAAAAATAGAAAGAAAATTTTGGGTACCCCATAACCTCTATAACTCATTGAGGGAAATGGGTATGTTACAAGTGGCATAAGAGGTGACTGTTAATTCCATGAAGAAGAAAAAGATTTGATACCTTGTAGCCTTAATCAAGCATTAAGGAATCAATTACGTTACAAAGTGGTGTCAGAGCATGGTTCAACATTAGAACTGGATGGTATCAAGAACATATGAAATGGGAGCTCTGATACTATGAGAAAAAAGTGGTATTAGAGCTAAGGTCTAACACTAAACTTGGATGGCTCGAGTATAGGTAAGAATTTAAGTTTTAAATTAATTTCTATGCATGCATGTGTATTTATGTGAAATTATGTTGCAAGATAACATGCAAAATGCATTTAGATTCCATAGAGTATCTCAACATAATTACAAACGTTTATGGCCAAGGGATGCAACCATAAGTATGAGGATAAATCTCTTAACTTATCTCTTGCTTGTTCTAATACTTTTATTTAATGGTTTGAGAAGTTGGCATATGTTGATGATAATAGCATAGTCATGATAAAAAAAATAAGAGATGAAATAACTCAAAGATGCATGTCCATTGAATAAATATTAAATAATGATATGATAGATGCATGAATATATGCTAGGTGCATATAGTAATGGATGTGCATGCATAAAGGATTAGATTACAATGCTATCAGAACATGATTTAGATTATTAATAGTGAACATGTAATTGGGTACATTTTGACAACATGATTGGGAAGCCAATGAAGGTGCTACATGTAGTCTTGTGGGAACCAAGGCTATGGAAGATAAGGTTTTGGTGCGAGAATGGTACAAGTGGCACCTATGCATGTTGTGATAGTGTTATGAGTGCACTTCTCCTTGGGTTTCCTTGTGGAAGGGTGGAACCCTAGAGGGAGGAGTGTACGAACAAGAGTTTGTGTGTGGGGCCTTAAGAGTACCTAGAGCCCTGAAGGCATATGAAACTCTTATAAGTCACAAGACATTGAGGCATCCTTGGCCAACCAAGTTGGAGACCTTAGAAGGATAATGACATAACCCAAGGGATTGTTGTGATTAGAGAAGGGGGGTGCACTACCTTGGGTTGTGGGTTGATGGGGGATGTAAGACTATTGATTAGAGGCTGTCAAGGTTGGTACCTTGATATTGTTTGTGCTCAAGAATTGTTCTATATCATACTTGGATCTTGGTAGGCCAATGAATTTGTGGATGCATGGCCCAAGTTGAGAATGACCCACTATTGAACAAAATAGGAGCAACAAAGCTAATGGCTAAGGGAAAATAAGAGGCTTTCTACTAGTCAAAGGTTTTATCTAGATATGTGTTCTAAGAATTATTGATTATGATTCTTGAGTTTTATTCACACTTAAAGCATTGTTTGAATGCTTGATTAAGTGCATGATATGAGTATATGCTATATAATTTCTAGTAGATTCACAACTCATGCAATGTACTAAAACACAACACAAGAATCTACCCTACTCTTTAACAACAAAAACTAATAGATCGATGAAAAATAACAATCAACATGAAGAAGTTAATCAATGGCTCATAACACAATATTTATCTAGGGAGAACAAATGCTCGAAATCCTAACTATCTATATTGCATTATATTATATATCATTTTTGGATTCAACTGCATTAAGTAAGTCATTCATCTATGACCATTTCCATGAGAGGTAGTCATAATTGACTAATTTCTCATGATTTTTGAATAGTCCACTTAGCACTTGTTGCATCGAGTGATGCTCACAGGGGTGAATAAGTGGGATTGAAACTAGTGAAATGAATCACATAGCATCAATCATCACTTTCGGGGCTTGCACTCAGTAACCAAGACTTCCTGGGAGGTCACCCATCCCAGATTGCCTCTGGCTCAAGCGCGCTTAACCGTGGAGTTTTCCCCACAATCAAGCCCACTTAGCTTGCTACCCCATTTGCAAAACCTTAGCAAGTATTGTGCCTCATGAACCATTCAAGTAGAGTTCCCTTCACTCTTTTTGAATTAAGTATGGGGGTTTTCGCAGAGCATTATATTATATATCATTTTGGGATTCAACTGCATTAAATAAGTCATTCATCTATGACCATTTCCATGAGAGGTAGTCGTAACTGACTAATTTCTCATGATTTTTGAATAGTCCACTTAGCACTCATTGCATCGGCTGATGCTCATAGGGGTGAAGAAGTGGGATTGAAACTAGTGAAACGAATCACGTAGCATCAATCATCACTTTCGAGGCTTGCACCTGGTAACTAGGACTTCCCGGGAGGTTACCCATTCCAGATCGCCTTTGGATCAAGTGCGCTTAACTGTGGAGTTTTCCCCACAATCAAGCCCACTTAGCTTGCTACCCCATTTGCAAAACCTTAGCAAGTATTGTGCCTCATGAACCATTCAAGTAGAGTTCCCTTCACTCTTTTTGAATTAAGTATGGGGGTTTTCATAGTGCATTATATTATATATCTTTTGGGATTCAACTGCATTAAGTAAGTCATTCATCTATGACCATTTCCATGAGAGGTAGTTGTAACTGACTAATTTCTCATGATTTTTGAATAGTCCACTTAACACTCATTGCATCGGGTGATGCTTACAGGGGTGAAGAAGTGAGATTGAAACTAGTGAAATGAATCACATAGCATCAGCCATCACTTTAGGGGCTTGCACCTGGTAACCAAGACTTCCCGGGAGGTCACCCATCCCCAATCGCCTTTGGCTCATGCGCGCTTAATTGTGGAGTTTTCCCCATAATCAAGCCCACTTAGCTTGCTACCCCATTTGCAAAACCTTAGCAGTGCCTCATGAACCATTAAAGTAGAGTTCCCTTCACTCTTTTTGAATTAAGTATGGCGGTTTTCGCAGTGCATTATATTATATATCATTTTGGGATTCAACTGCATTAAGTAAGTCATTCATCTATGATCATTTCCATGAGAGGTAGTCATAACTGATTAATTTCTCATGATTTTTGAATAGTCCACTTAGCACTCATTGCGTTAGGTGATGCTCACAGGGGTGAAGAAGTGGGATTGAAACTAGTGAAATGAATCACATAGCATCAATCATCACTTCCGGGGCTTGCACTCGGTAACCATGACTTCCCGGGAGGTCACCCATCCTAGATGTCCTTTGGCTCAAGCACGCTTAATTAATAAATCTAAGTGAAAATACAAATCTTGTCCTCACAAGAACAATCCTAGCACAAGTATGATCAAATATTTGCCTCACAAGCCCGCTCTAGCCAACACTTAGCCAATTCTGCTGCCTTCCAAGCCCCAATTTCCTTGTGAAATTCCTAGAGGAATCAACCCATATTTAATTGGGAAGTCCTTCGTTCAAAACCACGCAATCTAATCTTAGGGATTATTGAAGGCTTGAAAAATTAGGTCTCCAACAAGGGGAATAACCACCCAATCCAGACCTTAATGCAGCTCCTTTTCTGTTTGGAATAGTGGCTCCGACTAGGGATGATGGGACCAGTTTCCCAATCTGTTTATGATGCGTGTGTGCTAACGGGATGATGTTTTTTTTTGGGGGGGTTTTATGGGGTGAATGCTTGTTCTAAATCTAATCTATATTTTAACTATCATATGCAATCTATTTTAATCAAAGAAAACATCTAACTCTAAACTGTCCCGGGAGTAACATTTACTTATGCAATCTAAAATAATATCTGACAACAATTGATAATGAAAATCATTCAATCACCACGAGAAAATAATCCATTAGAAATGATTGTTTCGTATAAAATGTTAGCTGAAATAATTATGAGAAATATATCACATAAGAGATTCATATATTCAACATAAAAAAGTAAGTTATCACCATACAGAAGTGCAATAATGACAACTAAACATTCAAACTTTCATATATCAATAACTGAAATTGATTTATGACTTGGCATAAAAGTAAAAGGTATTAGGAGATAAAAATACCATTGGTAATAAGTTCTACTCATGAGCTGCAACAATATAGATCTATCTTCCAATAACTTAACATCCACTAAGAGTACGAAAGTGCATTTCAGTAGCAGATATCAAACACATATAGAAAATAAATCTCGTTCCATTCATTTGATCAAAACCTCCTCAATGGGGGGAAAAATGCACATTCTGAAGAATTTTTTTTGATAAAACTTTGGACCCCTCTCTAAATGCATGAGAGGGGTTTAAATACTACTCTAATGAAATCTAAAAATAAATATTACAAAAATAGATGAGGCGGTTTAAACGACCTACCTCATTTTAAGCAAAAATAAACTAAAACAAAAATAAATTGTATCTATGATAAATCCCGTATTTGATCCTTTAGATCGCAAATGTCCAACATCGATTTCAAGAGCGTTGGTTGGCTGACTTCAGATTTTAATTGTCCTACAAATACGACGGTGGCAAGAGTTGGCACTATCTTCTCGGCAGAGGTTATGAGGCATTTCAGGGTCATCCATTGGCTATGTGGCTTTACCAGGTACTGCCAGTATGTCTCCCAATTTAACTTGTTTACCTGTTTTATCACCTTTGCTTTTTCCTCTGTTGTTTCTTTCCACTTTGTTTGAAGCTGTTGTGCCTTTGGAAGGAACCCTGGGGTAGTCTATGATATCAAATTGGCCTTGTGCATATTTTAATTTATGCACTCAATGACATTGTTCGTTGCTGTCGCTGCCTCTTCCATCAGCTGTTCTGCTTCCTTAAGTCGGGAATCCCATTTCGCAAATAAAATGTCTTTGTGTGACTCGTCAATTCTAGGCATGTCTGCTCTTTTTCCCTCTTCGGATCTCTGCCAGTTCAAGAAGTCTGAAACCTTCTTAAAAAATAAATCATAAGCAAGTCGTAAATCTATGACTTGATTTGTAATATTATTGCTCATTTCACAATGGGAATTCCATTGCAAGACCTTCTGGAATAGTAGTTCTTCCTGTCGCAAGAGTTGGGCATTAAAAGCAAGTGCTTCTGTGATAAATTCCCCAATTTTGGGATCATCTTTATGCAATTATATCATACCTCGTAACTATTCTTCTTTATTAGCCAAACTGCTTTGATGATCTAATTGCATCTGCAGGAAGTCTTGCTGGAGTTTTTCTAACTATGTTTTTTCTTCTTGATTGATGTTGACTTGCTGTAGTTGTTGTTCCAAAAACAAAATCCTATCCTTATTCTCCTTAAGTAGCAATTGAACCTCTGTTGCCTTATCAACTGTTGCTGAAGCATATGCTCCTGCGATCTGAGAGAGCCTATTAGATTTTCCGATGGGTTTGTAGTGGGGTCTTTCCAAAGAACATCCAGAGGTTCATCCTCTAGAGCGAGCATGACATTTAGCTTTCTTTTCTTTCTTTGCCTTTTAACGAAGACCTTATGTTGAAGGCTATAAAATACGTCTAGAGGAGGAATTTCCTCTATCCTTAGTACAATTTCAGATGACGAAGCAACATGAATATGCTCCGTTTCTTGAGTATCGATAGCCCCTTCTATCACCATTTTTGTGGCTGTCTCTTTTGGGTTTGTCAGTGGCTTTGCGCTTTGTTCTTCAGTGTTGATTAACTTATTAAAATTCACCCATTTCCCTTCTAGATCCACTACAAGTGGCTTTGTTGGCTTTGTAAGGGCAATGGGAACTTCAGCTTGTTTTGGGGACAAAGCCTACTAGTCAGGCTTTTCTGTAGATTGAGCTGTGTCTTTAATTGACCCTTCACTTCTACTGTTTTCATTCTTGGACTGATCACTTGAATTTTCAGCTGATTCTTTTTCAGAACTGGTTTTAGACTTCTCTTTTGAACTTCCACTTATGCTAACACTAGGAGTAGGCTCCCTTATTGGTTTGATAAGCAATTGGTCCAAGGGGCCTTTGATAACCTCTGTGTTATGTAATTGTCAAGCTTTTGGAGTTTTTCTTGGTCAAATTGAATTCATGCCATATGTATAACTTCTCTGAAAGTGTTCTTCTGCAGAAAGACATTGTTAAAGGGATCTTCTTCATTGGAAAATATTTTTATTTTAACTGTTGTAGTAAAATTACTTACAACAACAAAGGGATCATATTGCCTCCCGGGCAACTTTGGTAGTTGTAAACTAACATATTATCAATTTCTTTGAAAGCATGACCTAAGTCATGCAATGCAAAGGCTTCGTATACTATAGGAAACTGGGGCCAAATGGCCTTCTTGGAGTCTTTCAATACGTTGCTCATTCCCCCCACACCATAGGTCTGATAAGCTATTTCCTTGGCCATTAGTTTATCGGGGACATAAAGATGTAGCACATGGGGTGAAGCAATGCTACCAAACACTCTGATATATGTGAACAACTCTTCCCCAAACCACCTTGTCACAGGGAGAATTTCCACTTCAGCCTCTGGGGAAAACCTTGGGGCATCTCGGTTGTAGAGCATTTTATGAATAGGGAGCATAATTCCATGACAAATCTTGAAGAAATCTGGGATGAAATTGGATTCCCATAATACTTTGTGATAAACTTGAATGGGAAGTGGATTTTGTAATACCCACTTCCATCCCATAATAGGGAAATAAAAAACAAAACAAATAGCGTCCATGACATCGGTGCTAAGAAAAATGGAAGGTAAACCCTTGAAGTAAAGCTTCTTTTAGTTATGTATCCTAAAATTGTAGTGGCTAAATTATTCGATAGAATTTGGGCCTAATCCATTATGGTGGCATTGATAGCCGCATCCAATAGAGGTAACCGTTCTGATGAAAACTTGTTGATGTCTGGTCTCCCAAACAATATACATAGCATTGCAGTGGCAAAACAGTAAGGAGAAGAAAGACAGCTAGTGGCATACATACCATTTTTATCCTTCTTCAATGTTTCGTTGTTGTTTGACTAGTGCTTTATGCATTTTTCTAAGTCTTCGTTCTTCTTGGTGAACTTTTGTACAAATTGCTTGTTGTAGCTAGCCTGGGGTTCTGGCAAGTGGTACATACATCTTAAATTGCTTGGAGTAAAGGACCCCAAGACTTGCTGGCTGGCCGCCTTGAACTCTCTATCAGATATGTCGCATGATCTATAATCCATTTCACCATATCAGTGTAGGGGAGTATCTTTGGCCTCGCAGCAATGCGGTGTAGAAACGAGCATGCAAGCTCAGTTAGGGATGCTTCAGAAGAGCTGCGTCCATCTTCTGTAACTATAACTTTCACAATTCTCGAGTTTTCCTCCTCTAACAACTGGTACATTACTTCCCAGGTAGATATCCCCGCGTCACTACTACAGGTGGTGTCTGTGAATAATGGGGTCATTTCTGTCTTCTCAGACACAGGAGCCTTGCTTTTCTTCCCCATTTCTTCATATATTATGCTCTGGGTATTCTTTTTGAAAGTTGCAAGAAGAGAGCAAAGATATGATAAAGATGATATAGGAAAAATCAATAGAAAAACAAAAATAAGGTGATGGGAAAGCTTTAATTCTAAATCATATCAAAAGATATCAACTTGTGTCAAATGGTCCTTTACCCTGATCCAAATCATTTTTAATAAATGACCACTAATGGACCGTTAAGCTAAAATTTAATGTTCATAACTTTGCTTCGAACGCTAGAAAGTACTATCCTAGAACTCTCAACCCTTTAATCTATGATAAAAGCAATTTTACGATTTGCTTCACAATATCACAAATCACAAAACCTGCTATCTTTAATAACCATCATTACGTTGGGCTGCTGCGATATGCGATTTGTGAGAAGCTATCGCATTTCGCAATATTTGGTTGTGTTACATAAAGTAAAGCCGCGGTATTGAATTTGCGATGCGATGAGTTTGTAAGCTTTGTGATCTCGCATTTTCACGGATCGCAATTTTAAGGGGTGGCTTTTATAAGGGATGCCCACTGTGACCTTTTGCGATGCGATAATAATTGTTTAAAAGTAGGTTTTTTGAGCTCTCCTTAATGTTTGAGACTTTTCGTTATAAAGCTTTTTTTTAGGTTTTATGGTCATGTAGTGCTTTTTATAAGGAAACTCATAGTTTGTGATGTTTCATGTGCTTGGAGTATGAAAAGGTAAATTTACATGTTTTAGCAAGTTCTACTTTGATATCTTATTTTATTCTAAAAAACAAAAGTCAATATTAAATGCTAAGATTTGATTTTTTTTAGAGAATGGTCCCCATTTATTAATGTTATTACTAAAACTAATAAAAAGGTGGGTTGTTGATGGTCACAACAATTGGTGATTCACTTGAAAGAACCAATTATCTCTAATGGTTTTTTGAATTTTCTTAAACTTCTAAAATAGAGATGGTTTTGAAAATGAAACTTCATTGTAGAAATATAAGGTAAACAATGTTATTTATGAACAACAACATTTTGTTCTAACTATCTTTATTCTGATTATCTTCTCCCCAGAGTTAGTCATTATACTCATATCATTATTTGGTTTGTAAAGATAAAAACAAAGACGTCTCCTTAGACCAGTTTAGGTGTACTCATTTGTCGTAGATAGAGCCTCTGCTACCAACAAGTGTTCATAGTCTCGATAGGGTAAACTGTTACCCAACAATGATCCAGTGTCCTACTTAAGAAGCATGCAATTTTCAAAGATAAATCCTCATGTACACTTATTGTTTTTTATTTTATTATTTTTCTTTTAATTCCTAAAGAACAATGTCTTGGTTTGGTGGCCAAAATTGACAGTGCCATTCACTTGATTTATAACTTAACTGAACAAGTTGGCTCGTGATGAGACCCCTTGTCTTTTGATTGAAACAATCTCAAGCCATTGCCCTGTTTTGGTATGCAATATGGCAATGTCAATTAGTTATAATATTTATGATCATGATAAGCTGGCTCTTGATGAGACCTCTTATTATTTAAGTTTGAAGTGCATAGTTGGATTACTCTTTGAATCTTGCAATTTCCTGAAGTGGGGAGGAAGTCATTGGTTCCTTAAGAATTTTTCCAGACGACACTTGTAGAGTGTTAAAAATAGCTTTTCTGTAGAGAATCTTTGTTTTGTTATTGATACCTTTTATGAATGATATGAGGAGAACTTCTTCCTAAGGCAGATTCTAACCAGAATTTGTATAGTTGAAATAAAATAACAAGTAAAAATTTTCAGACTGATAGCACTTGACCCTATGTTTCAAAAATAAAGATTAATTTTCCTAACCATTCCCACTTATACAAGTGAAAAAACAAAATTGACATGAGACACTATTCTTTCCGTGGAAACCAAAAGTAAATGTTCTCAACTTGTTTTATTAAAAGAAAACTTAACTAAAACCTATAATCTACAGAAAATAGAAGAGATCATCTTCTATGGGAAATATTTTTTCAGGAGCTGCTCATTAACATGTAAAGACTCTCCTTTCCCTGCTAAATCTTGTAACGTGAAAGTTGATGGACCAATGAGTTCGATAATCTGGAATGGTCCAAGCCACATCCGTTGGAATTTAGTATGCTTTCCTTTCTCTTCATGGGATTTATCCCATTTTAATACTAAGTCTCCAAGTTGAAAATATTTTCTAGACACTGAGTTTGAATCAAAAGAAGCTTTTACTAATTGTTGATGATGCGTGTGGGTAATTCTGGCCTTTTCTTGTTCCTCTTCAAGCTTAAGGATCTACATTTGTCTTAAGTGCAAGGATGAGGAAGGGGTTTCCTTCAATGAACTGAACTAAGGCTAAAGAAGGAATAACTAGATTTGTTGGTAGGACCACTTCTTCCCCATAAAGTAAATTAAAAGGAGAAGTTCCAATAGAAGTTTTATGAGTTATTCGATCTGCCCAAAGAGCATACATTAAAGATCTAT
This sequence comes from Pinus taeda, assembly GCA_000404065.3. Taxonomy (NCBI): domain Eukaryota; kingdom Viridiplantae; phylum Streptophyta; class Pinopsida; order Pinales; family Pinaceae; genus Pinus; species Pinus taeda. The sequence goes on along the minus strand of APFE031153221.1, from coordinate 76,076 downwards.
GCTAGTTTCTATGATTTTGATCAATAGTCCATTTGATGATTCTAATAAGGTTTTTGTTTGTTGATTCAGCCAACCCATTTCCTTGCGGATAATGATTAGCATAATATTTAAGTTTAAAACCTCTTTTGAGTGCAAATTTAGTCATAGCATTACCTGAAAAATATGATGCATTATCAAACATTAAAGCAGAAGGTAAGCCAAACCTGTGATTATGAATTGATTTATAAATTCGATGATACTCTCAGAGTTGGCTATCTTGAGTGGAACTTCTTCTATCCATTTGGTAAAGTAACCAGTAGCTGTAAGGATGTATTTATGCTGTTTAGAAGAGTGAGGAATGATCTCACCTATTATATATAATCCCCATTGTTCAAATGGTTGATCGATGTTGACCGGTTGTAATGGCAACAATGATTCCTCTGTCTTCCAACAACAGTTTGGTAGATCTGACATTTCCTTACATAGCTATGTGCATCCTTAAATAAAGTTGGCCAGTAGTAGCCTGCGCGCAGGATTTTATGTGCTATCGCATCTCCTGCGTAGTGTCCACCCATTGGTCCGTCATGAAGTTCCTGCAATACTTTTTTCTGCTTTAGATTTCTCAAGGCATATAAGGAGAACATAATCATAATTCATCCTAAAGAGTACATCATTTAAAATTTGATATTGTTTAGCTTTTAGTCTCAGGGCTCTTTTCTTTGTATGATTCAAATGTGGAGGAGCATATCCATTTTTTAAGTAGAACATGATATCAACATACCTTGATTCAACGTCTTTTAGGCTTACCTCATACATTTGTACCTCACTGTCCGGAGACTGCGTTTCTGATATATGCGATGCTCCAGCTAACATCCCGCAAAAACCTTTTCCTTTTACAATATTTGTTGGTCTAATTTCAACATCATATTATTGCAGGGCCATGACCCAATTTGCCCTCTTTTCGCCCACATATTTCTATACTAAAAGATTTCTTACCGCTAGAAATGGTACTATTGTTTTCATATGAGTCTTCAGAACGAAGGGTCTAAGGTGTTTGATTGCTTTGAATACCGCATAAGCCTGTTTCTCAACGTCGGAGTAATTTAATTCAGCTCCTTGCAAGTTTGAACTGAAGAAGGTAATTGGGGCTTCGACTTTGTCTTGATTGACTTGTGTGAGTATTGCAGCGTATGATTTATTAGAGGCGAATGTATATAAAGTGAAAGGATCGGAAAAGTTTGAAGTCACTAGCGATGGGGCATTTATAATTGCTTGTTTTATCAAGCCAAACGCTTCATGTTCAGCCTGAACCCATTTGAAGAGAGAGTTTTTCTTTATCATGGCTTGGAGAGGTGACACGCTTCTCGAGATGTCAGGGACAAATAGTTTAACAAAATTTATCTGACCAAGTAAAGACTACATTGCTTTTTTGTTATGGGGTAATGATATCTCAGAAATCTCCTTAATCCTATCTGGATCAATATGAATTCCATATTTAGACACTATGAATCCGAGAAGCTTTCCTTCACCTAATGCAAAAAAATATTTTTTTGGATTAAGTGAGATTCCATATTTTTGACATCGTTGGAAGCTCTGTTTTAACTCTCTAAGGTGACTACTGCATTTTTTAGAATACACTGTTATGTCATCTAAGTAAATCACCACTGACTTATTCACTAATCCTTTAAACATAATGTCCATGGCCCTTTGAAACGTGGCACTGACATTGATCAACCCAAATGGCATCTTTTGATATGCATAAGTGCCCCATTTTGTTCTAAATGTGGTTTTCAATTGATCATCTGGGTGGACTAAGATTTGATTATACCTCAAAAAGCCATCTAGAAAGGACATCATTTCAGACCCCACGACCGATTGTAATATCTGTTCCATAGGGGGCAGTGGAAAATTATCCTTTTGGCAAGCTTTATTGAGGTTTCGAAAGTCAATACAAATCTGAATATCTCCGTTTTTCTTTCTGACTGGGACCAGGTTGGAGACCCATCTAGAATGCCTAACAGGAAAAATAATCTTGGCTTTCAGTAATTTGTTCAACTCAGACTTAATCTGGTTTTCCAAATAAGGATGGATTTTCCTCAATTTCTGTTGGACAAGCTTTTCATAAGAGATCATCGGGATTGTATACTGTATAATCGAAGTGTCGTAAGTTTTAAGATCATCGTAATTCTAGGCAAATACACTCTTGTATTGTTTCAACAGTTGAATGAAAACTGATTTTTCCTCGGATGTTAGGCCAAGACCTAAGTTGATATTTTGTGGTTTTATATCAGTCCCTAGATTCACTAATTCATATCTCAAAGTTGATCTTTGAAGTTTTGAATTGGTGGACCATTTGAATCTGCCCTTGAAGTCATATAAGTCCTCCAACTTGACTACGAATTTGGGTATAGCGTTATTGCTGTTTCCTTGTTCTAGCTACTTGTTGTGTTGGTCTTCATCAATTATTTGATTATTGTAAGAGTCTTCTGAAGTCAGAAAACTTACAATATCAGGGTCATTGTTGAAAACTCTCCAGTTGGTAATGTTATCATGAATGTAGGGTCTAAAGATTAATTAAATCGCAAATTTGTCTGGGCTATAGTCCTCTGATGGAATAAGCTTGGAAGCTACATTAGCAAGGAGATCAGCACTAGCATTTTGGAGTCTTGGAATGGATGAAATATTAAATGCTATAAAGTGTGAAGTCAGGTCTAACGATTGATAGTGCTTCAAGTGTCCTGACAGATAATGTATTGTATTTCTTACTTGTTTGATAACAATCTTAGAGTCTCCAAATACTTGCAGATATTTGATATCAAGCTCAATTGCCTTGTCCCTTGGACTAACACTTCATATTCAATAGTGTTGTTCGTGCAATCGAACTCGAGTCTACATGTTAGCATGGTTTTATCTCCTTTTGGACTGATTAATATACAACCTGCTCCTGCTCCATCATTAGACTTAGAACCATCAAAAAATAATTTCCAAAACAAAGTTTTATTTACAGGTCTATCTACAAAATCATTGCATCTAGAAGTGTCCATTTGAGAAAAAATTTCTATTCGAGATAAAATAAAATTTTCTAAGAAAGATGAAGTATGAGCGTTGAAATTCCCTAAGAACGAATCAACATAATAGTTTCCAATTATGTTGTTGTTGTATGCTACAGGCTCGTTTTCTCCTTCTAACTTCGTCACTATATACTTTTGGTGTCTTTCCCGTTCAACCTTGATCTAATTCGGTTTACCATTGTAAGGGAGCCACATATGAGACCAATCAGTCGCAAAGTAAACGTGAATATTCTCTAACCAATCCCTGCTAAGGATTAGTCCATACAATTCAGGAATGTCTGGGACAAATATATCAATGACTTGACATGCCTTTGGGTTTGATGAAAGCCTCATGATCACTTGATTAAGCTCACCAATAACCTCGACTTGAGACCGATCCAGCTGCACTATGCACACTGTATATTTATGAGGTTGGACATTTAACTTTGCGCAAACTGTCTTAGGCAAAATATTAGATGAAGCACCAGAATCTACCAGACAATTATGCAAAATTTTATTGAAAACTTCAAAGGTAAGGAGAAATGGTAGAGTATGGGATTTTGACCTTCCTCCAATCAAAGCAATGTCATTTGGATCAACTTTATTTGACATGCTATTCAGAGGTCTTCCCATTTCATGAGTAGCTTAAGAAATTACAACGGAAGGTAGAGGTGCAATAGGTACTGCATGCAGCTCTTTTAAGAGCAATTTCTGTTGATGCTTTAATTTGTTGAGTTCATGAAAAGTAATATTAGCCCTAGTTTTCTTCATGTCTTCAACAATGTTATACTCCATTTCATCGAAGATGATAAGCGTTTTAGATGGAGTTGTTGAATTAGACTGGACTGGGTTTGTCTGAGTAGCCTTTGATGAGGATTTCTTACCTGCGATTTTATCCTTAGGAGTCGGGCTTGGATTTTTTTGTTTAGCATTGGATTGTGGAGGATCAAGTTGATTTCTTCTTCTAGTAGTAACCGGTAATGCATCTTGATCTTGTTCATTCGGAAGAATGAAGTCCCACATTCCTTGTAGTTCTACAACTTCATCATCGTCAGTTTGTTCCACATTTGAAACTTCTTCCTCTTCCGCTTCTGATTCTGCATTTGTTATAGCATTTGGAGGTTTCAGATTAGTTGAAGGATTTCTTTTAAAGGGTTTATAAGGTTTCTGCTACTTGTTTCTTAATATCAACCATTTCGTTGGACATGGTTTTCAAAACTTTCTGTAACCCTTCCAGGTCGATTGGGTCCTTTGATTGTTTTCTCTTAGGATCATCTCTAAAAGAGACATTTTTAGACTTTATTTCATCTACAACATTTTTCTTTTATATGGCTAGTATACGTTTCTCTACAGCTATCGCCTAGTTCATATTTTTAGCTAATGTTGGCTTGACAGCCTTATCTATAAAGATGGCTGAATTTGAAGGCAAAGTGGAAATATACCATTCATTTTGGAATTCGTTGCTAGGCTTCGACGCTACTGGTATTTTGTTTAATAATTTGTTGAAGCGAATCCTTAATTGGTTCTCTTGGTTTGGATTTTAAATTGGAAAGGTCATTTATTAAGGTTGTTGTAGATCAATCATCTCCAAATTTTGTTAAAACTGATCTTGAAAAGTGTCCCAGTTATTAATGGAGTTTGATGGTAACAAAAAGTACCATGATCCTGCTACTCCTTGTAAAGTATAGGGGAATAATCATACAACTGCGTCCTCTTCTATTACTCCATTTAAATTAATAGATAGCATGAAATTATTTATGTGCTCTTCCGCTGATAGGCCATTATCGAGATTAAACTTGGGAAGCCATTTCTCAGGATGAGCTGGTAATTGCGATGAAGGTGCAGGCATTCTTACAGCTCCTGGATTGGCCCATGGCCTTGGTGGTGGATTTCCTACCATTATTGGAGTATGAGTAGAAGGAGGAGTGGCAGTAGTTGAAGGTGGTTGGGTAGAGGAGGATGTTGCTCTTGTACCTGTGTGAACCACGATTTGGAGTTGAGGGATGGATGAATGAACTTGTGATGATAAGGATGGGATGGTAGATGAAGATGATGATAGAATCTCACTCTAAGATTCTACTGGTGTTTTCCTAGCTTTCTTACGACTTGGTAAAGGGAACTCAACTGGTGGGATTCCTAATTTTCCTCTTTGTGATCTAGTCAGTCGTTGAGACAAGGTTAGATGAGAAGTGACACTACCTTAGGAAAACTCAGATTCTTCTTGAGATAGGGAAATTCCCTGTACCTTATGAATTAAAGTTTGTAACTCAGGAGGATCTAAAGAAGAATGATATGGTTTGCTTGGGATTTCAGTAACATGATCTGCATTTTTCTTTTCAACTTCTGGTTCAACGACGGAAGCTTTAGAATGCGAACGAGAATTTGAGGGTGATGGTGAGGGAGTTTTACTCTTAGAATGGCGTGAAGATGTAGATTTACTTTTCATTCACAGTCATGCCTCCTTCTAGCGCCAAATATGTTGAAGGCTCGAAAAATTGGGTCTCCAACAAGGGGGATAACCACTCGGTCCTGACCTTAATGCAACTCCTTTTCCGTTTGGAATAGTGGCTCCAATTGGGGATGATGGGACTAGTTTCCCAATCTATATATGATGTGTGTGTGCTAACGAGATGATGTTTTTCTTTTTTGGGGTTTTATGGTGTGAATGCTTGTTCTAAATCTAATCTATCTTTTAACTATCATATGCAATCTATTTTAATCAAAGAAAAAATCTAACTCTAAATTGTCCCGGTAGTAACATTTACTTATGTGATCTAAAATCATTTATGACAGCAATTGACAATGAAAATCATTCAAGCACCATGAGAAAAGAATAAAATAGAAATGGTTGTTTCGTATAAAAAGTTAGCCGAAACAATTATGATAAATATATCGCATAAGAGTTATTCATATATTCAGCATAAAAAGGTAAGTTATCACCATACATAAGTGCAATAATGACAACTAAACATTCAAACTCTCATATATCAATAACTGAAAATGATTTATCACTTGGCACATAAGTAAAAAGTATTAGGAGATAAAAATACCATTGGTAATAATTTCTACTCATGACCTGCAGCAATATAGATCTATCTTCCAATAACTTAACATCCACTAAGAGTACAAAAGTGCATTTCAGTAGCAGATATCAAACACATATAGAAAATAAATCTCGTTCCATTCATTTTATCAAAACCTCCTCAGTGGGGGGCAAAATGCATGTTCTAAAGAATTATTTTTGATAAAACTCTAGACCCCTCTCTAAATGCATGCGAGAGGTTTAAATACTACTCTAATGAAATCTAAAAATAAATATTACAAAAATAGATGAGGCAGTTTAAATGACCTGCTTCATTTTAAGCAAAAATAAACTGTATCTATGATAAATCCTGCATTTGATCCTTTAGATCGCAAATGTCCAACATCGGTTTCAAGAGCGTCAGTTGGCCGACTTCAGATTTTAATTGTCCTGCAAATACGGTGGTGGAAAGAGCTGGCACTATCTTCTCGGTAGAGGTTATGAGGCATTTCAGGGTCATCCATTGGCTATGTGGCTTTACCAGGTACTGCCAGTATGTGTCCCAGTTTAACCTCTTTACCTATTTAATCGCCTCTGCTTTTTCCTCTGCTGTATGTTTCCACTTTTTTTGAAGCTATTGTGCCTTTGGAAGGAATCCTGGGGTAGTCTCTGATATCAAATTGGCCTTGTGCATATTTTTATTAATGCACTCAATGACAATGTTCGCTACTGTCACTGCCTCTTCCATTGCCTGTTCTTCTTCCTTAAGTCGGGAATCCCATTTCGAAAATAAAATGTCTTTGTGTGACTCGTCAATTCTGGGCATGTTTGCTCTTATTCCCTCTCTGTATCTCTGCCAGTTCAAGAAGTCTGAAACCTTCTTAAAAATTAAATCATAATCAAGCTGTAAATCTACGAATTGATTTGTAATATTATCGCTCATTTCACAATGGGAATTCCATTGCGAGACCTTCTGGCAGAGTATTTCTTCCTGTTGCAAGAGCTAGGTATTAAGAGCAAGTGCTTTTGTGATAAATTCACAATTTTGGGATCATCTTTATACAGTTCTATCATACCTCGTAGCTGTTCTACTTTATTAGCCAAACTGCTTTGATGATCCAATTGCATCTGCTGGAAGTCTTGCTGGAGTTTTTCTAACTGTGTTTCTGCTTCTTGATTGATGATGACTTGCTGTAGTTGTTGTTCCAAAAACAAAGTCCTATCCTCTTTCTCCTGCGATCTGAGAGAGCCTAGTTAGATTTTCGATGGATCTGTAGTGAGGTCTTTCCAAAGAACATTCAGAGTTTCATCCTTTGGAGCGAGCACGAAATTTAGATTTCTTTTCTTTCTTTGCCTTCTGATGATTGCCTTATGTTGAGTGCTATAAAATACGTCTAGAGAAGGAATTTCCTCTATCCTTAGTATAATTTCAGATGACAAAGCAACATGAATATGCTTCGTTTCCTGAGTATTGATAGCCCCTTCTATCACCATTTCCGTGAATGTATCTTTTGGGCTTGTCAGTGGCTCTGCGCTCTGCTCTTCAGTGTTGATTAACTTATTAAAAGTCTCCCATTCCCATTCTAGATCCACTACAAGTGGCTTTGTTGGATTTGTAAGGGGAGTGGGAACTTCAACTTGTTTTGGGGACAAAGATTGTTGGTCAGGCTTTTCTGTAGATTGAGCTGTCTTTAATTGACCCTTCACTTCTACTGTTTTCACTCTTGGACTGATCACCAGACTTTTCAACTGATTCTTTTTCAAGACTGGTTTTAGACTTCTCTTTTGAGCTTCCACTTGTGCTAACACTAGGAGAAGGCTCCCTTATTGGTTCGATGAGAAATTGGTCCAACGGGACCTTTGATAACCTCTGTTTTCTGTAATTGTCAAAATTTTGGAGTTTTTCTTGGTCAAACTGAATTCGTGCCATATGTAGAACTTCTCTGAAAGTGTTCTTCTGCAGAAAGACATCGTCAAAAGGATCTTCTTCATTGGAAAATACTTTTATTTTAACCATTGTAGTAAAATTACTTACAACACCAAAGGGATCATATTGCCTCCTGGGGAACTTTGATAGTTATAAACATAACATATTATCAACTTCTTTGAAAGCATGACCTAATTCATGCAATGCAATGTTCCGCATAATATAAGAAACTGGGGCCAAATGGCCTTCTTGGAGTCTTTCAATACCTTGCTCATTCCCCCCACACCACAGGCCTGATAAGCTATTTCCCTAGCCATTAGTTTATCGGGGACATAAAGAGGTAGCACATGTGGTGAAGAAAAGCTACCAAGCACTCTGATATATGTGAACAACTCTTCCCCAAACCACCTTGCCATAGGGAGAATGTCCACTTCAGCCTCTGGGGAAAAGCTTGGGGCATATCGTTTGTAGATCATTTTATGAATAGGGAGCATAACTCCATGACAAATCTTGAAGAAATGTGGGATGAAATTGGATTCCCATAATACTTTGTGATAAACCTAAATGGGAAGTGGATTTTGTACCATCCACTTCCATCCCATAATAGGGAAATCAGAAACAAAACAAATAGCGTCCATGACATAGGCGCTAAAAAAGAATGGATGGTAAAACCTTGAAGTAAAGCTTCTTTTAGTTATGTATCCTAAAATTGCAGTGGCTAAATTATCCAATAGAATTTTGGCTCAATCCATTATGGTGGCATTGGTAGCCGCATCCAATAGAGGTAACCATTCTGATGAAAACTTGTTGATGTCTGGTCTCTCAAATAGTCTACATAGCATTGCAGTGGCAAAACAGTAAGGAGAAGAAAGAGAGCCAGTGGCATACATACCATTTGTATCCTTCTTCAATCTTTCCTCGTTGTTTGACTAATGCTTTGTGCATTCTGCTAAGTCTTCGTTCTCCTTGGCAAACTTTTGTACAAATTACTTATTGTAGCTAGCCTGGGGTCTAGAAAGTGGTACATACATCTTAAATTGCTTGGAGTAAAGGACCCCAAGACTTGCTGGCTGGCCTTCTTGAACTCTCTATTAGATATTTTTGCGTGATCTATAATCCATTTCACCATATCAGTGTAGGGGAGTATCTTCAGCCTCGCAGCGATGCGGTGTAGAAACGAGCATGCAAGCTCAGTTAGGGATGCTTCAGAAGAGCCGTGTCCATCTGCTGTAACTATAAATTTCATAATTCTCGGGTTTTCCTCCTCTAACAACTGGTACATAGCTTCCCAGGTAGATATCCCTGCGTCGCTACTACAGGTGGCGTCTGTGAATAATGGGGTCATTTCTATCTTCTCAGATGCAGGAGCCTTTCTTTTCTTCCCCATTTCTTTGTATATTACGCTCTGGGTATTCTTCTTGAAAGTTTCAAGCAGAGAGAAAAGATATGATAAATATGATACAAGAAAAATCAATAGAAAGACAAAAATAAGGTGACGGGAAATCTTTAATTCTAAATCATATCAAAAGATATCAACTTGCATCAAATGGTCCTTTACCCTGATCTGAATCGTTTTTAATAAATGACCACTAATGGACCGTTAAGCTAAACTTTAATGTTCATAACTTTGCATCAAACGCCGGAAAGTACTGTCCTAGAACTCTGAGCCCTTTGATCTACGATAAAAGCGATTTTATGATTTGCTTCGCAATATCGCAAAACCTACTATCGTTAATAACCATTGTTATGTTGGGCTGCTGCGATATGCGATTTGCAAAAGGATATCACATTTCACGATATTTGGTTGTGTTACATAAAGTAACGCCATGGTATTGAAATCTGCGATGTGATGAGGTTGTAAGCTTTGTGATCTTGCATTTTCGCGGATCACACTTTTAAGGGGTGGCTTTTATAAGGGATGCCCGTTGTGACCATTTGCAATGCGATAATAATTGTTTAAAAGCAGGTTTTTTCAGCTCTCCTTAATGTTCGATACTTTCGTTATAAAGCTTTTTCTTAGGTTTTATGGTCATGTAGTGCTTTTTATAAGGAAACTCATAGTTTGTGATGTTTCATGCGCTTGGAGTATGAAAAGGTAAATTTACATGTTTTAGCAAGTTCCACTTTAATATCTTGTTTTATTATAAAAACAAAAGTCAACATGAAATGCTAAGATTTGATTTTTTTATAGAAGGGCCCCCATTTATTAATGTTATTACTAACACTAATAAAAGGGGGGGTTGTTGATGGGTCACAATAGGTCCTCAACTAATTGCATCCATGATCTGTACAACTCGGAAAATCATACAACTGATAGTACATTGTCCTTGCACTGTAGTCTCAATTGGGTCTTTCTCTAAACTAACATGTATGAGTTTCTCTTGAGTCAATATCCAGTTAGTTGGAGTAGCACTGAGGATGCCCCAGTGCACCAACTCACTACTAGACCTCTACTAGTTCCACCAACAGTTAGAACTAGTTTAACTGTCTATAACTCATTCAAATTGATTTATCTAATTACAACTCAAATAAACTCGTCCTGGACCCCTATAATTTAGGGATCACACGTACATGACTACAAAAATACTTCCAACTTGAAATTCCTAAGCTAATTAATTCAATTAAACTTACTTAACTATTTACAAGTTGCTATAAGAATATAATTCGATTTTAATTCTTAGTTTATTTCAAGTACAAATTAGACTGGAAGTTCTTGTTGCCATTTCTCAACACTCCCTCTCAACAAGAAAGGGATTATTAGCTACCCTGATCCTGTCTCTATGAAACTCGAATTTACATCTTGACAATGCCTTTGTCAAACTGTCAACATCTTTCTCCTCTGTGGGAATGTACTCCAATAACATAATCCGCCTCAATACACAATCTCGCAAATGATGATATCAGATTTCAATATGCTTGGACCGATCATGAAAAAATGGATTTTTAGAGTGTTTGATACAACTCTGACTATCACATTAAATCAGAGTTGGATCCATCTACTGACCAAACAAACCAACCAAAATATTTCTCATCCAAATGGCCTCACATGCTTCCTTACTAGTTTCCATGTACTCTTCCTTTGTCGAACTGAGTGCAACTGATCTTTGTTTCCTACCATACTAAGAAACTGTTGCTAACCCAATACTGAAGATCCCTCCTGATGTGCTCTTCCTATCGGATGGAATCCCTGCTCAATCTGCATTGGTGAATCCTTGAAGCTTCACTCCCTCTTTCTATTTGTACCACAATCCATACTGAGTATTTCCTTTGAGGTATCTCAACACATGCTTGGTCGCCTCCCAATACAGCTTGGTAGGCCTAACCATCACTTGAATAAGCTGGTTAACTACATAGCACATGTCTAGTCACGTTTTCACTAAATACATCAGTGAAACCACAAGTTGTCTGTAAATAATAGCTTCCACTACTTCACCTGAAGTAGCATCCTCCTTCCTCGAGTTACTTGCTAGAGGAGTCTGCATGGGTTTGATTCTCTCCATGTGGAACCTCCTGAGTATCTCATTGGCATACTTTCCCTAAGATACAAACAATTCCCGATCACCCTGCCATACTTCCATGCCTAGAAAGTAATGCATGAGCCCCATGTCCTTCATCTCAAACTCTCTTGCAAGATCCTCCTTGCAATACTTGATCAACTGATGATCACCTGTCAAAATCAAATCGTCGACATATAACAAAATGATCAATAATTTACCTTCCACCATTATGTGGTACAGGTTTGCATCCTCTTCACTTTTAGTGAAACCCAACCCAGTGAGGTAGCTATTGATATTGGTGTACCAAGCACGAAGTGCTTGCTTCAACCCATACAATGCTCTCTTAAGTCAACACACATGCGACTCATGGTCGAAGGTCTCAAAACCTTCAGGCTACTCTATGTACATCTCTTCCTTAATCACGCCATAAAGGAAGGCTGTCTTTACATCCATCTGATGTATCTTCCAACCCATCTATGCTGATAGTGCCAATATAGATTTGATTGATGAGTACCTTACAACAAGAGCAAAGGTCTCATCATAGTTAATCCCCTCTACCTGTGAAAATCCATGGGCCACAAACCTGGCATCATGCTTCTCCACATTACCATATGCAACTTTCTTTACCTTGTAAATCCATCAAGAGCTCACTACTGACTTTTCCTCCAGTCTCGGGACCACATCCCAAACGTTGTTACGAACTATGGAGTCATACTCCACCATGACATGAACCCAAATTGGTTTCTGCACTGCCTCCTCAAAGGAAGATGGCTCTGTCTCAACTCATATGATCATAAGAGCCATGTATTCAGTGTACGTCTCAAGTGACCTCCTCTTCTTGCGTTGAGATGTGGGTGCTCCCACATTCCCCCATGCATCATGCAATAACCTATCAGCCTCTTTGGTGCGCTTTCTCCCATCTCTGGAAGACTCTGCCTGAGTGGTTTCCTCCACTCCCAGATCCTCTACATGTGGTTGTTCCATATCAATCTGAGGCTCCTCAATCTTAGGAGCTAAGAGATCCTCAAGCACATGTAATTGAAGATCCCTCTCAAGGGAACATTGCATGGCCTTCTCCTCATCAAATCTGACATCCTTGTGAACTGCTATCATCCTGTTGGTTGGTAAGTACACTCAATAGTTGTGAGGTGTATCAGTGTACCCCAAAAATATCCCCAACTTTGTTGTTGGCTCAAGCTTCTTCCATTCATCTTTGGTCATATGGAAATATACTGATGACCCAACAATCCTAAAGTGACCAACATCTAGTCTCTTACCGGAGAAAGCCTCCTCTGGTGTTTTCATCCCAAGTATCTGATGCGGGCTTATATTATGAAAATAAACAACTGTGTTGCATGCCTCAACCCAAAAGTGTAGTTGTAGGCCTAATCATGCAACATCGCCTGTGCTGCCCCTACAATTCTTCTTTTCTTCCTCTCGAGCACCCCATTCTACTGTGCGTTATGGGGTTTTGTCAACTCCCGTTTAATCCCTTCTGCTGCACAAAAGTTCTTAAACTCATTTGAGACATACTCACCACCATTATCATGCCTCAGAGCTTTAACCTTCTTGCCAGACTCTTTCTTTATAAATGCTTTAAATTCACAAAAAATTGTGAAAGTTTGGTCCTTCTTCTGCATGAAAACGATCCATCATTTACGAGAAAAATCGTCAACAAATATAACATAATATCAGTGTTTCGTCGTGGATGCTATCAAGAATGGCCCACACACATCTGAATGGACTCACTCTTAGATTGCCTCTGCTTGAATGTCTCTGTCATGAAAGGAAGCCTTGGTGTATTTTCCCAAAGTACACCCTTTGCATGTATCAACTTTCTCTAATGTACCTTTGGGAAGACCAGTAGACATTTGCGGCACAATTTTCAAAGCCCCATGATGCAAGTGACCCAATCTCCTATGCCAAAACTCACCAATGTCTCAGTTCTACACCATCTCTACTTTCGTGCTCAAAGTAGCACAATTCTCTACCTCCAACTTATAGTTATTCTTAACTCAAATTCCAATATTCTTTACCTGACCCGTGGTAATGTGTCGAAGGAACACCTTTCCTTTGCTAAAGACCACATCATAGCCTCTATCCTCCAACATGGTGACTAATACTAATTTCTTCTTCAACTCGAGCACATCAATAACATCTCTTAAGGTGAGAGGAGCACTTTTCTCCCTCTGAAAATTAACCCTGCCCAATCCAATAGCACTATACCTCCCGTTGTCACCCATCTCGATATGCATATGGAGATCCTTCTCCTCTAGGTCACTGAAAAATCCTTTTTACCAGTCATGTAGAATGAAGCTCCATTGTCAAGGTACCATACACTACCCATCATTGATGACACCATGCATGCAATGAGAATAAAGTCCAATTCAAATTGAGAGGCCAGAGCCTCACCTGCTGCTCCTCTTGAGGACTTCTTCTTAGACTTCTTGAGCGGAAAATTTGTAGCAAAATGTCTTAGCTCATGACAATGAAAGCACTTAAATTTTGACATGTATTTATTCTTACCTCCATGGAAAGAATCTGATTTTGAATGGGAGGCCTTCCATTTCCCCTTCTTTGCCTTACCCGCTAAGGCATAATTTTCTCATCATCAGTCTTTGATGAGGAACCATATCTGGTGTTGTTAGGTCCCTATAATACTAGTGATTCCCCCATTACTATTGCAATTGTAGCCCTTATTTTTATTATTTCCCCCCTATTGTCCCCATATTGTTATTAGTGTGCCCCATAGAAGCCCACTATTGTTATTTTTGTGCCCTTATATTATTATTGTTGTGTCGACTTTCATTATATTGTGACCCCTTAGACTCCTATGTATGGAAATGAGGTTTAGTCATCTGTATCATCCAATAATTGTTCATTTGTGTAATTTAAAGGAGGTTTCCCCCTCGAAGAGGCTTATTTTGAAGTCATTGATCTATCTTTTCTGTCTTTTGTGAGTTGGTTTCATAACATTTGGTATCAGAGGTTTGGATTCTAGGGTTTCGCTGCTCCAAAACAGGTCATCGTGGCATATTCGCTATAACTTTTTTTATACGATGTTTCAGAAGCTAAAAAATAACCCATTTGATACTAAATCTCGATGATCCTCCCTTCTGAATTTAAGATCTTGTCTCACTATAGATTCAAAGATATGATCCAAGGAAATTAGGGTTTTTGCAGGCTCCCGAATTACATCCCAAAGAAGCGACCTTGGGAAAATCGTCATAACTTTCTCTCTGAGTATCAGATTAAAATTTCGTAAGAAGTTACAAAAACATGATGGACTGTAGTTTTCTGTACATATTTTTAGTCCAAAGGTTGAAAAAATGACATGTGGTACTTCATACAAGTTCGCTCTACTGAAAAGTGTATAATCAGGCCATTTTAGGAGATTGGGCATAACACTTTCTTGGAGAATCCAACTTTGAGAAGAATGGTGGCATTGGAAAGAGGACTCAGAGGGATATCACAATTCGTAATTACAGACCTTGGAGATCTGAAATTTCAAAGATACATCAGATTCAATATCGAGCTCCTACAAAGTGAAAAAAGTGTGTAGTTTTTTTTTTTTTTTTGCATAATTTTGGTTTGAAAAATTAGTTTGAAGGAATTGAAAGGGAGTAATGAAGAATAATTATCATTAATTGATGCTTGAAGAAAGAAAATGGAAACACCTAGTAAGAAACCTGAAAGCTCTAACATGACTCATGAAGAAGAGGATGAAATGCAACATGATATATCAAAATTACGAGACCAAGTGCAACAAATTTCACTCTCACAAAAAGTAACAGAAGCTAAGATGGATGGTTTAAAGAAAGGCGTGGAAGATAAGATGGATGGTTTAAAGAAAGGTGTGGAAGCTAAGATGGATGGTATGAAAGACAACTTTGAAGATTTGAAGAAGGACATGGAAGGTTTGACAAAGTTGCTACAAGAAAGGCTTGCTAATGGTGAGAAGGTAATAGAGAAAAACCATGATGAGAACAAAATAAATGTTAATCATGATTACATAGACTCTAATGGTGCATTGAAGACCCACCATGTTCCAAAGCTTGATATGAGGAAGTTTGATGGCAAGGATACTGTAACATGGATTTTACAGATGGAACAATATTTCGATCTCCATAATGTGCAAAACACAAAAGGTACGTATTGCAACTTTATATTTGGAACCAAATTAGTTTATATGGTATCATGGCTTTGCTCTCATAAACAAATTGTCACTTGGGCAAATTTTACTGAAGAAATGATAGCACATTATGAGGAATAAGCAACATTTTTTTTAGCCAATTGATAAACTCAAACAAAATATTCTTATGGAATTGCAAACTTCTCCCTTATGAGGGCACTTAGAATTTTTAAAAACTTACCACAAGGTTAGGAAGGAACTTTTTTGGGATGGCCTTAAATCGGATATTCAAAAGTTTGTGGCAGAATGTTTGGTTTGCCAACAAAATAAAGTTGAAACAATTAAGACCCCAGGTCTATTACAACCTTTATCCATTCCAAGCCAACATTGGGAGGATGTTTCAATGGATTTTATCACAGGTTTACCCAAGTCTCAAGGAAAGAGTGTCATCATGGTGGTAGTTGACAGAATTACGAAGTATGCACACTTTTGTGCATTATCTCATCCAATTAAAGCCAATATAGTTTCTAATTCATTTATGGAAACAATCCAAAAGCTACATGGAAACCTAAAAATTATTATAAGCGACAGAGATCCCATTTTCACTAGAAATTTTTGGACAAAATTATTTTCTTGGCTTGGTACTCAGTTAGCTCATAGCTCATCTTATCATTCTAAATCTGATGGGAAAAATGAGATAGTAAACAAATGTTTGGAAGGATATTTGTGTTTATTTGTCTTTAATAAACCAACACAATGGGTGAAATGGTTGTCTCTAGCTGAATGGTGGTATAACACTTCCTTCCATACTGCAGCAAAAATGACCCCATTTATGGCACTTTATGGATATCATCCACCATCCATCACATCAT
>APFE031153221.1:18093-58391 GCA_000404065.3 Pinus taeda | reverse complement strand
AGCTAAGAAGGATAATAGATTATCACCAAAGTATTATGGTCCATACAAGGTGTTGCAAAATATTGGTACTATGGCATACAAATTGGAGCTTCCTGTAGCTTCCCAAGTGCACCCAGTTTTCCATGTTTCATGTTTAAAGAAGGTTATAGGTGACAAGCTCCCAGTTCAAACAATATTTCCAGAACTTGACAAGGAAGGAAAAATCATATTGGAACCTCAATCAGTCATAGAAACAAGAACTCAATAGCTACGAAATCGATCAATTTCAGAGCATCTCATCAAATGGAAGAACTTAACTGTTGAAGGTTCCACATGGGAGGATAAGAATTTTATATAGAAGCATCCAGAACTACTCAAGCGTTGAGGAAAACACTTTTTTGAAGTAGAGGGGCATGTTAGGTCGGTGATTCCCCCATTACTATTGTCGTTGTAACGCTTATTGTTATTATTGTGCCCCTATTGTCCCCATATTGTTATTAGTGTTCCCCATAGAAGCCCACTATTGTTATTGTTGTGCCCTTATATTATTATTGTTATGTCGGCTTTGATTATATTGTGACCCCTTAGACTCCTATATATAGAAAGGAGGTTTATTCATTTGTATCATCCAAGAATTGTTCATTTACGTAATGTAAAGGATCTTGCCCCCTCGAAGAGACTGCTTTTGAAGTCGTTGGTCTATCTTTTTTATCTTTTGTGAGATGGTTTCATAACATGTGTTCCTTCTAATCTCCACCTGCATCAAATCCAACCACAGTCATTCCCAATCTGGAACCTTATCCCTTCCATTGACAGAGTCCTGATAGCTATTCCAACTCTTGGGAATGCCTAGAAGAGCTAGGCTCATCATATCATCCTTGACGATAATTATGCCAACACTTCCAAGCTCATCATGATAGTGAGTGAATTTGGTCAAGTATTTTAGAATGGTCTCGCCTTTCTCCATCTTGATTTTTTGAAGTTTATCTTTCAGTGCCAACTTCGTATGGTCACTATTTTTTTCCCAAGAAAATATCGTAATTTCCATTATCAAAAAGAAAATTACATGTTGTATCATCTGCATAAAGGATATGCAAAATATCAAAGATGGACCAAGACATCTATCTAGTGTCATGTTCAAATAGGTCCATAATATATACATAAAATACATAAATATATACATGTAAAGAAACTCATAAACCAGTCATTTAGTTCAAAAGATATAAAAAATTCTATAAACCACTAAATGATCATGGCAGATCATTCAAAATCTCCTCCATCCTGTTTGATGAAAGGTCAATGGAAGAATTGATGGTGTTCATGAATTATGCACTGCCCCCTGTGTTGTTGCACGACCTCCTTGGAAAGAACGTCATATATTGTATTCCTTTCCCTATATATATACAAGCATACAATAAAATAAAAAATGTGATTTTAGTGTGATGACTTCATCCAATAATCCCCCAAGTGTGTGCACATGACAATGAGACACATAGTTTATCTAATTGATAACTAGTTTTGAGTCCCCAAAGATCTGAATCCTGTTGCAGTTTTTCTCAAGTGCGAAAATGATAAGGTGTCTGAGACTGTTGACTTCAACATAATTGTTGGTTCCCATCCCTAATCCCATTTTGAGCTTGAAAAAATTTCTTTCCATTATGTATAGTACTGCTCCACCCCCACATCCAATGCCTTGTGCTGATCCATCAAAATATGCCCATGGGAAGTTATGATCAATTACTTCAAGAGTAATGACGCGGGTGGGTTTTGATGTCAGTTCCTCAAGAATCAAGTGACATAATGCGACGATGTGATTTCAAGTCATTGTCCATTGGAAGGGAGAGTCTCGAAATATGGATCGATTCCTGACTAGCCAAATACCCCAACAGACTAGTAGGGGGAGATTTCTATTTTTTTGTGATACTGCTAAATTCCACCAAGTTTGCTAAGAATTTGTGAGTTGATTCCCATTCCATATGATCTTGATATCAAGGGAAACATATATTTGATGCCACACCTGATTCGTCATTGGGCAGTGTAGGAAAAGATGGTCTATGTCTTCATCCTATTCCTTGCACAGACAACATCGAGATGGTCCATGAATGGCTTGACGATTGAGATTATCATCGATTGGTCTTTGTTTGATAATATACGCCACATGAATAATTGACCTTATGAGGTGCCTTAAGCTTCTAGAGAGGTTTTCATCACCAATATGCCACCACAGGTTCCTATTCCGATATAAGGAAAGTGTATCCATCCCAAGGAGTGTAATGACCATGAGGTGCTGCAACCCATATGATTTCATCCTCCCAATCGGTAATCTTAACACGTGACTCTTCTAGTGCCCCTATGGATATGTTCCAATCCCTACTCCATATCTCCGGTAACATGAGATCCTATGCTGATAACCATTCCCGTGAGAGCCATGATGTGTTCCTCCTGTATGCAATATGAGAGAGATGTGTGATACTTGCCAATTCAAGATACTATATGAGCTCTAGTGGTAGTATGTGTGTATTTCCACATCTTGACCAAGCATCAATGCCAAGTTGAATGAGCTCACCAGTTCCAATCCGCCATGCCAATCCTCGATTGATGAATGATATGGAGTGTGAGCTGGATTTCCATATGATGGAGGAACCAGTAATACCCCTATTCGGCCTACGAATGCATTCCATAACTAATAGTGGGTATATATATTTGTGATAAACCGCCTCTTTCCATAATCTATCAGATGTGATAATTTGGCAGCCCATATTTGCTGCAAGTGCTGATGCAAATATATTAAGATCCTTTATGCCCCATCCTCCTCATTTCTTTGGTTTTCCAATTCTCTCCCATTTTACCCATGCAAATGTCCCACTGACATGTTTCCCTCTCCATAAAAATCTACAAAAAATTTGTTGTATTCTATTGATGATTCCTTTTGGTATCCAGGCCAAAGCCATCCAATATACTAATATGGCCTCCAATACAAATTTTATAAGAGTTAATATGCCTACTCTAGATAACCATATTTGCTTCCAGATGTTGATGCATCCATCAATTTTTGCAATGAGCCATGTCCAACCCCCTATGCGGTAATCATTAGGCTTGAGTTCGAAGCCAGGGTACTTGAGACTAGCCTCCATGTCTTGTATTGTGAATTGAAATTGATGAAGTGCAGGTGTTTGCTCGTTTAGTAAACACGACACATGCATAATGGCCGATTTGTTGTAATTGTGAAACATAACTATAGCTTTACAAAACAGGGATAGCATATTCTTGAAGCAAGTGGTGTCACAGATAGCTCCATCTAAAAATATAAGTACATCATCTATAATTAAAAGATGCATTAGATAGGAAACATATGTCATCTTGACACCACATAAAGACCCATCAACTTGTGCATTAGATATGAGTCAACTTAACCCTTCCATGATCAGGAGAAATAATAGGGGTGATAAAGGACACCCCTGTCTAAGTCCACACTCAGCATGGCAAAAATTGGATGCAACCCCATTGATGACTATGCTATATGATGAAGATGTAAAACAACACATAATCCATTTTATGAATGAGTGTGGAAAGCCAATATGGGTCAATGTAATATGAAGGTAAGTCCAACTAGCTCTATAAAATGCTTTTGATAGTTCAATCTTGAGTATGATACTCTTAGTGTTCTTGAGCTTAATGGAATGGATCCCTTCTTATGTAGTCCTGATGGGTTCATGAATCTGAAAATGATTGAGGAATGTAAATTTCTCCTTGGATATCATCTTGGATAAGATGGGCTTGATGCAGATAGTAATGATTTTAGATATGATTTTGTATATGAAATTACATAAGGAGAATGGTCAATAGTCATCAAAAGTTTGTGGGTTATAAAATTTGGGACCAAGTGCAATAAATATAGAGTTCAACTCCTCATGCATCTTCCCTGAAAGTCTGCAGTCCTCAATTTTATTGAGGAGATGAGTTCCTATATGCTCAAAAAAGGTAAGGTAGAATTCAATAGGCCATCCATATGGTCCCAAAATTTTGACTTTTTTGAACCACTTCAGTACAACTTCGATCTCCCCAGTGTGACTGACTTGTTTAATGTCTCCTCATCCTCTTCCTCCACAAATCTAGGCATTGTCCCAGCTATGCAATGGTAGCTTCTCTAGGTGCTCTGAACATTTGGGAGAAATGTTTAATTCCCATGTCGACAAGTTGATTGAAATTATTGGCTTCCCTTCCATTATGATCTCTTAAGCTCCAAACATATTGATTTAGTTCCCCCCCCCCCCCCCCCTAGCACATTGTTGAAAGAATTTCGTATTTTCATCCCCAACCTTTAGCAAAATAGCTCTGCTCTTTAATTTCCAAGTATCTTCTTGCCACCTCAAGAGTCTAATCTTCTCTGTTTCCAACCTTATCCGATGTTCCTTTCTTTCAATTGATGTATAACCTGCATTACTAGTGCCCTCCATCTCCTTTATATCTGATTCAATTTTAAGTAATGTATCTTCTTCCCTCATCTTTTTCCCTTTTTCCCATATTATAGTCTTGTGCTTGATCCATGATAAGTTACTGGCTATCACCTCAGCTAGTGTGGAGTTGTTATCTTGTCCACACTGAATCCAGGATTCCATTACTATTTTGTGAAATTTTTCTTCCACCAACCAAGCCGAGTTAAATTTGAAAGGAGAATTTGGCTTATAATTGGAATTCATGATTTCTAAATATATCAATAAGTGATCTAATATACCCCCTGATTCTACCCACTGTCTCATTCTGTCTATCCTCTCCATCAATAGTGCTTTAATGATAAATCAATCCAATCTGCTGGTTAGTACATCCATGCCTATTCTCTTATTCCTCCAGGTAGGTTGGATCTTGGTCATGTCAATATTCAGGAGGTTATTATTAACCAACAGGTGCTCAAAATGCTCCATTAGAGGATCAGCCTGAGCCCTATTAGCCCAAGGCGTGTCCAAAGGAGAAGTTAAGATCTCCTCCAATATGATATTGTCATTATTCATAAAAGATGTAATCATCAGGTTATCCCAGAATCCCACCCTATTATGACAGGGTCCATATATATTAATCAATTTGAGTTATGCATCAATTTCAATAGTTGTAATGTCAGCTCCCAATACACCTTCACATCCCCATATATTTTCTATCTTCATAGTCCTGTTATTGAATCCCATGGCACATGCCTCGGATCTTCCCCTCACATCAATTCTATGGAATGTCCAACCTGGGACTATGGTCATCAATATAGTGTTGTTAGAAACACCCTCTCCCAATGTCTCTTGTAGGAATACATCATCAATCCTTTCAGTACCAAAAGGTCTTCTAAGTACTAGTTTCTTGTAAGGGCTAGGAAAACCCCTATAGTTGAAGGATAAACACTTCATGGGTTAAGCAAATCAGGGTTGCCTTGTGCTTTAAGAACTCGGTCAATGGAAATATGAATGCCAGTCACCACCTCGATACCAACCCTTTGGATGGCCATAGATATGTTGGATTTCCGACCCCTGGGCAATTTCTGAGCTTTTGTGGGAGGGTCATCACCCAATTGCAAGTGAGGGGTTTGGGTTGGGCTAGTGATTGGAGGTTATATCTGCGAGAGCTATTTCCTGATGAATCCTCCCATTCGAGATGAATTGAAGGTGAACCCACAATGATGGAAGGATCAGTAGCCAGTGTAGTAGGGAGAGCCGATGCAACAATACAAGTGATGGGACTCAAATTACATGCATCTAAACCCAAGCCCCATTCTTCTACTGACAAGATTGCATTTCCAGAATTCATAAAATTACAAGAAGAGAGAGGAGAGGATATGAAATTACCCGGAATCAGGCTAAAGCCTGATGAGTGTGATCGAGTGACCCAAGCATCAGGCGTCTGAGCGTTTGTGTGAATATGATCCTTCTCAATCTCTCTCCGCCTTCTTGGGGGTTCTATAGCTTTGTTCTATGTAGCTGTTGAGTCAGCATCCACTTGAGTATGAGTGCTTGTTGTAACTTGTCTTCTGGGGGACTCGATGAACACATTTATAATAAAAAAACAATCTTTATACAAATTCCAAACCTCATGATACCTTATGCATCGAAATGGTATCCATTCATAATCAAGGATCTTCCATCTAATTTTCTCCCGAGCATCAGGTGTCCAAGCGTTTGTGTGAATATAATCCTTCTCAGCCTCTCTCCGCCTTCTTGGGGGTTCCGTAGCTTTGTTCTGTGCAGCTGTCAAGTTAACATCCACTTGAGTCTGAGTGCCCATTGTAACTTGTCTTCTTGGGGACTCGATGAAAACATTTGTAATAAAAAAAAAATCTTTATACAAATTCCCAATGTCATGAAACCTTCTGCACCGAAATTGTATCCCTTCATAATCAAGGATCTTCCATCTAATTATATGAGGATGATAGGATGTGTTAAAAGCTAGCTGAGTCCTAAAGGTTGCAAACAATGATTTCCAAAAATTTGAAGTGAAATTGGCATCCCAATTTAAAATGATCTTCTTGGGTACGCCATGTAATCAGAATATTTCTTTCATGAAAATTTGAGCTATGTCAATAGCTTTTGGGTGGATTTAGCAACTATAAAGTGAGATTCCTTGCTTAATTTTTCCACTACCACCATAATGGCATCATGTTGTTTGGATATTTTTTTCAATCCCAGGATGAAGTCCATGTATATGACTTCCAATTTCCACTCATAAATTGGAATTGGCTGTAGTAATCCTGCTGGATGTCTGCATTTTACTTTGACCTATTGGCATTCAAGGCATCTGCCAATATATTCAATTATTTCCTTCTTCATTCCTGGCCAATAATATTAATTATTTATGGCTTTTTATCACTTTCTAGTAACCATGATGACATGGATAAGGTATTTTGTGGAATTAATCCAATATGAACTTCTTAAAATCAATCACACATGGTACATACTATATGCATTTGAACATCAACATACCATCATTAGTGACCTTATAATTATTGCTTATTGTTCCCCCTGGTTCCTGTTGTAAGCATTCCTTCACATACTACAAATGCTCATCATGTAGCAATGCCTCTTTGATACTTCCTTTGGTTTCAATTTCACAAGTACTCATGATAGGCAAGTGAGTTACTTGTAGACTTCTAGTAAGTGAATCTACTACTTGGTTTTCCTTTCCCTTAATATGATTGATTTAAAAAATGAATTCACTAATTAAATCCAACCATTTGGCTTGCCTAGTATTTTACATAGCCGGTTTATCAAACAAGTATGTCAATCCTCCATGATATGACATCAACACAAATATTGTTCAAGCAAGTAATGCCTCCACATTTTCAGTGTATGCATAATTTCTTTTATCTCCAAGTCATGAGTGACATAGTTCCTCTCATGCTCATTTAGTTTCAGTAATTTGTAGAAAATTACATGTCCTTCTTGTATCAAGACTCCACCTAGTTCTTCATTGCATGGATTTTTGCAAATTAGGAATCCCTCTCTGGGTGCATTTTCCTCAGAATAGGTGCATGTGTGAGCAAGCGTTTGGGTTGTTCAAATCTAGTTGCGCACTCTGATGTCCATTCAAAATTTCACTCCTTTCTTATGTAAGGTTGTGATTGGATGTCCATTCTTTGAAAAACCTTGAATAAATAATCGGTAATATTTGAGCAATCCCATGAAGGATCTAACTTTTGTAACATTTCAAGGAGTGAGCCACTCCATTATGGCCTTTACCTTTTTCAGATCCATAACTACTCCTTCATTTGATATGACATGTTACAAATACTGTACCTATGTTTGGAAGAAATCAAAATTTCTATGTTTGGCATACAATTTGTGTTCCTATAGCAATTACAATACTGCCTTCAGGTGCTCTTGATGTCCTTTGATTTTTGAGTGAACCAAAATATCATCAACAAATACTAGAATGAGCTTGTCTAGATACTAGCTAAGAAATTTTTTCATCGGGAAAATGAATCTTACTGTGGAATTTGTTAGCTCGAATGGTACCAACACAAATTCATAATGCCTGTATCTTATCTTGAAAGTTTTCTTGTGAATGTATTCATATTTAATTCTGACTTGATGATAGCCGAATCTCAATGATATCTTGGAAAGCAGTATAGCTCCTCTCATCTCATCAAATAAATCATTAAATTTGGGAAATGGATATTTATTCTTCACCATAGCTTTATTTAACTAATTGTAATCAATGCATAGACACAATGTTCCATCCTTCTTATTTACAAATAATTTTGGGGCTCCCTAGGGAAATGCGTTGGGTCTATTGTACCCCTTATCTATCATTTCTTTAAGCTATAGTTTTAATTATAACAACTCTAACGTGCTAATACAATATGGGGATTTGGAAATTGACACAGAACTGAGAATAAATTCAACGAAGAAGTTTGTTTCTCTCCTAGGCGGTAGTCATAAATACATCGATGTATTGCTTCATAATGGGGTGATATTCAGTTCTAAGTTTTATATCATCCGTTACACTAGTTACTTGGATCATAAGTAGGGAATGCAATTTTTGGATGCATTTCTTCATTTGAATCACCAAAACCTACCTTACTAAAACATGCTTTCTTATCCCTTAGAATACTTATTTCTCTCCTTCATTGTTGAGGCATTTTAGTGATTTCTCATAGTATTCAACTTTGGTACTATGGGATGACACCCAATTCATGCCAGTTGAAATATCATATGAACCTAATGGTAATATATTAAGTGTGGATATTGTGGGCATGCCTCTTATTTATAAGTGGCATGAGTCCATCAAATCAATCATTATTTTTTTACTCCTGTGGCTAGTTGGACCAACCACAGTTTGACATGTGGTTTCCTCTGCAAGTGACATGTCTCTGCAATTTTGGGGTTGACATGAATGAAATTATAAATTGGATCGAACAAAATTGAAGCAGTTTGGTTGGAAACCATATCTTCCATTTCAATCACTGAGGTTTGATTATCTTCTTTTATGTTTTCCAATGCTATACACATAAATCCAAGGCATGCTCTGAGCCATATCATTCACTATTGTTTCCTATTGTACATTGTAAACTTCTTGTTGTTCTTCTATTAGTGAGGGAAATATTTGAAGATGTGGTTCTCTCCACATACCCAATAATGCAATGGATTTCTCTTAGGTTTCTTTGCGTCTTCCCTTGTTGATTTGATAGGCCAATCTCTATTTGAAACAAGAAAATTCTATTGGGAACCACCTTTAGCAGGTGTATTGAACTTGAAAATTTCCCCATTTCCTTGTACCTTGAGGATTGTGGACTTTTCCCTTTAAAGCTGACTTTGACCTTTTTCTTCCAATATATTTGGAATTCAACCTTATGCTTGGAATGATCATAGTGATGCTTGGCCTTCTTGATAATATTCTCTAATGTCTTTGGTTCATCAAATTCAATTTTGTCTTGGTAGGAATCTAATAAACCATTGATACATTTATGAATCTTCACCTTCTCATCCTAGATGTGGGGAACATACCTCAGTAGTTCCAAAAATCTATTACTGTAGGCATCCGAAGTGAGGTTTCCTAGCTTATGTTCATGAAGCTCTTTTATTTTCCTGTCATAGTACCTCTTAGACAAATACTTTTTTTCTAGAAATATTTCTCGAATTTTTTCCAATTTAGTTCTTTTTCTTTGATGCCTTTGACATTTCTAAGATCTTCCCACCATATGTCAACATTTCCTTTGAAGTTATAAATGGCTAGACTAGCCTTCATATTTTTAGAGTTGTAATGGACTCCATAGTACTTCTTTATCACAAAACTAGGCTTCTACTTCTTAACTCTTTTTGACCTCTCCATCCAAGGTAGGGGCTATGCTTTCTTGAATTAT
This sequence comes from Pinus taeda, assembly GCA_000404065.3. NCBI lineage: Eukaryota > Viridiplantae > Streptophyta > Pinopsida > Pinales > Pinaceae > Pinus > Pinus taeda. The sequence goes on along the minus strand of APFE031153221.1, from coordinate 48,577 downwards.
TTTGGCTTTGCATTTCTCTGACCCCTCTTTTGTTGGTAGTGTCTTCTTGTCCTATTTGTAGAACTAGATAGTTGGTCATGACTATCTATTTCTCTTTCCAGAGTGTTGAGTGGAGTTCCTCCTCTCACAGTGTATTCACTTGTCTGCCTGTGCCTTTTCTTTGAATTTCTACCTTCTACCTTATTGGTTTCCAATCCATGCTTCCAAATTTTTGATGGAATTTTATTTGACTTACACCTATACAGATAACTAGCACCAAGTTCACGTTTCCTCTTTATTTGTAGATTTGAAAAGCTTTGCAATATCACTGCATTCACCTCTGCTTGCATTTCATTGGATTTGAAAATATTTTCATTATCAACATTGTAGCTTCTAAGTTCAACTCTGAAACTTCTCAGGGTATCCATCTAATCAGGATGGTTAGGATGGTTTCCAAACCTCTTTCCTAACCTCTTTCCAACTGAATCTTCTTCCTAGTTAGGATGGTTTCTATCCATGTTCTACTGTACCATTATGCTGCTCATTCCTCTATTTGACCAAAGGGATACCTTGCGACAATCTGTTTTTGGCCCATAATAATATAAATATCAGTTTACTCATTTTATGAAGGATACTTCTTGAGATAAAAACAATCGAGGTTAAGTAAAATGAAATTATTTAGAGCATAGATTTAACCAAAATTAATCAACCTCCCCCCCGTAGAAGTTTGTTCACCCATATTGATATTTTGGCCTTAATAATCTTAATAAGAAAAATCAAATCCACAACCTAGTTGAATGCATTAGGATTATGGAAGAAGCCCAAATATTTGAGGCCTTCTTGTAAATATCTATACTGAAAAGAGAAAAATTGATCAATAAAAGTCTTAACATGAGTAGGTATATTATATGAGGTAGTAGTACATTTCCTTTCATTAATTTTCATGCTTGTGACTAGTTCAAATTGAGGGAGTATTCTTTTATATGTGAAATATAAGAAGATGAGCTACAATAAAAATAACTATATAATAAATGAATAAGATATATAAAATGGTCACCAGATTGGAGATCTTGATGCCCCTCAGATCATCTAAAGATATAAAATATTGTATAAGGCTACTCAGGGCTTCAACAAATGGAAGAAAAAGAATTGGTAACAATGGAAAACCTTGTCCGAGGTCTATTGTTGCCTTGAAAAAAGTAGAAATGCACCCCTTTATGAGAACCACAAAATTGACTAAAGATATACATCCCATAATCCAGTTAATAGTTTTTAGACTCATTCCCAACTGAATGAAACAATCTTATAAAATTCCAACTTACCTGATCATAGGAATTGGATAAGTCTATCTTCAATGCTAGGACATGGATGCTTTGATTTTTATTTAATGTAAATATTCTTAGGTTAGGGCCATTGCATCATGAATCTACCTATTCTGAAGGAAAACAAAATGTTCTTCTAAGATGCTAGAACTCAGAATGTGATTTAATCTCCTTGAAATGTTTTTTGTGACCAACTTGTAAATAAGATTGCAACATGATATAAGGTGAGTTTGAAAGAGTGATCATATTTCATATTTGGAATGAAACATATCAATTTCAGATTTAAGGAACCTGTGCATACAACTCATAGATTGTGGCTCTCTCACCACCTTGAGGGTATTTTCTTTTAATAGGTCATAAAATCCCAAGTAGAATTCAACATTATATCCATTGACCCCAGGAACCTTACATTTATTCCTAGAGGACAAAGACCCCAAGAACTTTGATTTAATTACTTCCACATCTAGAACTTCATTCATTTCATCTAAAATAGCTCGAAGGAACATATTCAACACATCCAAAATTTTGAGAATAGGGTAGCTTGTAGATTTTTCAAATAGAATTTTGAAGTAATGGGAACTTGCTTCTTCTTTCCTTTAGGGTGTTGGATACCTAATTCATTAGGGTTGATGTGGAGGAATTCCAACAGCCATAGGAGTCTAAGAAACATCTTTAAAGAAAAACAAGGGTCAATGACATGTATTAATATGTACATTATGTTAAAAAAATGGACCTCGTGTTTCTATATTCATTGTCTATATTAGTGAGTAGGTTTAACAATGGTATTAGAGTTGGTTTGGCTCAAAATACCTCTTACATATTAAGCTTGTCAGAATTGAGTGTTATTTTTGGAATTCCTCCTTCCGATCTCCAATCCTTTGGTTGTCGATGGAAACCAATGGCCAAAGTTATCCCGCATGTCTGAAAATACTCTACTTGGCATCCAAAAACACCTTTGGAATATTACTCTAAGTGAAACCTACACTAGATTATTGCTCTATGGAATCCTTTCATAGAAACAATGCCTAAATGTTGATGGCACCCTTCTAACAATGTCATTATTCTAATCAGAGTAGTTCATTCGATTTTATTTTAATGCAAGGGTAAAAATCAATATAGGGTGATGGTTTTTGAAACAGATAAAATTTGAGATTTTAGTTCATTTCAGAGGCATTTTACTTTGTAGTTTCATGACAAAGGATGTGAGGGCACTCTTCAAATATGTCAAAACCATCTAGTTTGCTTTGAAAAAGTCATACGCTATTGTTCAAGAGCTCTGCTCTCATATTTTACATGAGATGGACATGTGTCCAAACTTTCTGGATGGATCCAATGCAACATTTGTATGTGTTTTTATTACATGTCATTTTGTCACATCCACTCAAAGTTCCTAAAAATTGGATCAATCAACATCCTTGAACACTTTGTCGTTATCCCTTTGCAAAGCTCTAAGCATCATCTCTCCAAAAAGTCTGAGTTTCTAGGTCTATTTTCTCAAAAACTATGTTTTTAGCCGTAACGCACCCTGTATGCTTGTTCACCTGCTATGGTTGCAAGCTACATAACTAAGCATCCATGTTGATCAATGCATGTTGTTGCAGGTGCACTGATTCTAGAGATTCAGGAAAGTTAAAAAATATTTTCGAATCTTCTTCTTCCAAAAGCTTCTAAGGTGGTTTTAACCATTTACCATGGTTAGAGATATAGAATTCCTATCTTATCCTACTCTAGTGGTCTTATCTCTTATCCCTAGAGCTTATCCTCCCAATCTCAAGCTTAGATTGATAAATCCTAAACTACCATTTTCACCCTATAAATTCACTGCCTCTCATAAAGTTTGGGTTGGCTTTTGGAGATTACTAGTGCCCTCATGCCAGTGCCTTGAGCTTAAGGAATTCATCCATTTATGCATTAGGGTTGAGGGTGAAGGTTTTCTTTGTGGTAAGGAAGGACAAGTCAATTGGGCAGACATATACAAAGTCAGATTCTACATATAGTTGTAACTCTTTCCTTTATTTATTAATACAAAAAGCATTATGTTTTCCTATACTTATGTCATGTTGATGCTTATGTATTTCAATTCCATGTTGACTCATCAATTAGAGACATTGGATCATGCTATGTGGTTATTGTAGTTCTCTTGCATGTTTTAGTCATTGTTGAAGGTTCCATTTATAGGGCATGGAGCTAGAGTTGGAACTTACAAGGAAAGAGAAGGGGAGGACTTACTACATATTCTAGGTAGGTCTCTTTTTCGTATTCTAATATCTTTAAGGAAAAATTAGATCTTTTTTCCCTCTATTGTTGTAGATCATACCACTAGATCTAGAGAGTTCATTTTTGTTCGCAAAAGTGAATTTTCCATATAAAAAATTGGCGACTCCATTGGGGATCAAGATTTCCCTTAGTGGATTCCTTGGCCTTAGCATTTTTTCACCTTTCAAAGTGAAATTAATTGACTTATTCTGACAATAATTGACCTTAAGAAGACATATTTTTGAGCTTGGTAGGGTTTCTTGTGTCGCATTTTGACCAAATTAGCCCCAATTCACTCTCTGTTATGAGACAAAGTGCCCTAGTGCAATATCTGCTCTTTGGAAGTGCAATGCAACGCTTTGGTGCCCACTCTACACTTGCGATGATCCTATAGAATGCAAAAAAAATGCATTTATTTTCCTTACTCTTTGTTCTGATTTGGTGAAAAAAGTTTTCTTGAGTCTCTGATTTTTTTTGTGCCTTTGAAAAGCCATCATAGTGTTTGCATTTGATTTTATTAGTCTTTGATGAGAATTTCTTTTATTTTTTCTTCCTTCTTATCAACATTTGGCTTGATTGTTGATTGGCTTAAAGAAATTTTTAATACAGTTATATTATGTGTGATTTATTTTATTAATGATCTAGCTACATTTTAGTTTTCATTGCATTTGAAAATTAAAAGGAAAGAAAAGAAACACAATTCATTATTTTCATTACATGTAGGGTTTTGAATTCGAATTGGAACAATTGCATTGAAAGATCTATGTAGGAAGCTTTGTTTTGTTGGATCATGATTGCTGCATTATTATTTGTCTCTTCCCTCTCATAGATATATATTCATTGAAAATAAAAGAGTCCTTGTTATCATAATATTTGCATCATAGGGAATTCATGTGAACCTGTATCATGAGCCTTGAAACTGAAACATAATTGAAGATCAACTTTTAAAATTTACTCAATCAAACTAAGGAGCATTTGTAACATTAACAACAAATATATAGGTCTAGGCTAGATATGTGTTCCGACGTCTTTAAACATATGTGTTGTCATTACTTGTTTGCGTTACATTTTGGGGTTAGTCGGCATTCCACATACCTAAGTATATCAGATCGTTCTCCACGTAGATTCAGGTATATCAGATGGCACTCCACGTATGAAAATTATATCAAAATACTTCCTGTTATACATGACACATTAGACAACACTGCTATGGACTCTGCTTCCATGTACCTCCAGGTATATTTTGGAAGTCCCCTATAGGTTTCTATCCCACCATAGGTAACCGATTGGTCTGCCTTGTCCACTATGATACATCAAACAAAACATTCAGGGAGATTTCGTGCACTTACTAGAAATTGTATTCCATAGTTCACAGTGACTTGGTAATTATTTTCTTCCTAGTTACCCCTTTGCTTTTATTTGTGTCTTTAATTTCTAAAATCAATTAATTCATTGTGGAACAACATCCTCACTGTGGAACAAATCCTTAATAGCTTTTAGGTTGAGACTAATGGCAACAATTCTTGAGTCTACCAATCAAGGAAACCCATTTGACAAGAATCCTAGTTTTTTTCCTCCTTTTGGAAATATTGGTGCTCCTTATATGGAAATGTTTTCCTTTCCCAAATTTACCATTGGTTTACCAGTTTGGTTTTTTTCATCCTCCTTGGATATGAATGCCCAAATTTATTCTCAACCAAGTAGTCCTCCACTTGAACAACATCAACCTCAAGTTGATCCTAAAATTGACCCTTTGCCTTCTTTTCCTTTTGTTTCTTCATCCTTTTCTTCCTCCTCTCCTAGTGAAAGTCTTGATTCTAATAACCAGGAAGATAAGAAGGAAAATAAAAGGATGAAGAAGAAGAAAATAAGTAGGGGGAAACCAAGTAACCCTTGTTACGAATGCAACTGATGTCAATAAACTTTCCAACAAGCCTCGTAAAGTTAAATTCCCTTTCTTGCTTTGTAAGGGTGACCACATTCTTAGAGATTATCCTGGTATTCCAAAGGTATTAGAAGTGTGTTCCACAGACTCACATCAACCCTTGTCATCAAGCTTTAGAGCTCCTGCTGGTGATAAACCATCACCTAGTTATAGTAAGGTCCATAGGAAAAAGGGTAAAGTTAAGTTTCCCTATAGGTTATGTGAAGGGAATCATCTTATTCACCTTTGTACTTATATGGATGAAGCATCAAAAGTGTTGGAAAACCTTACAAATTTTCAACTACGACTTCCGACTGGTTACCAGAAGATTTATCCCAATCCTCCACTAGTTGATGAAGTAATTGATCTAATTTTAGTCAATCCCACTCTCTCTGAACGTGAATCCCATGGGTTCGTTCCCAACCAACCATCACTTTAGAAAATGGTTGACTCAATTCCATCTTTAGTGGATTTTACTTTTTCAGTTGAGAGCGAAGTTCATAACGCTCAAGTTTTTTTTGTTTCTTTAGATCCTGCCAAACAAGGGGACATTTATCCAAGCGATGACTCACTTGGTCAGACTATTCAACGGGTACAAGTAAGTCAACTCATTTATAGCATGACACATGTGACAATTAGTCAGTATGTTCCATGAACAACGCAAATTCCGTCAAGGCAACCATTACAAGGAATAACCCAAGCTCCTATTGGTCAGACAACAAAAATTCAATAACCTTATTCAAGCCAATATTTCCAAGGTCAAGATTTTCAACAATATCAAGGCTTCATAGTTATCAAAACAATATGTATCAAGGTGGGATGAAAATATCAGTCACCTAACCCATCTCGTCCTATCCTGGATATCCCTCACCAATAGTTAACCTTCCCCAGAAGGTTACTGAGCTACCTAGGGGTGGAGCATAGTTCCTTTTATTGTGTCAAGCTCCTCAAAATATGAACCAAGTTCCCGGAGCAGAGTTCCTTTTCTTGTGTCAAGCTTGTTAAAAAATGAAAGCAGAGTTCCTTTTCTTGTGTCAACATCATTAAAAAATGAAACAAGGTCCCAAAGCATAATTCCTTGTCTTGTGTCAAGCTCGTTAAAAATGAAACAAGGTCTTAGAGAAAAGTTTCTTTTCTTGTGCCAAGCTCGTTAAAAAATGAAACAAGGTGTCTTGAGCATAGTTATTTTACTGTGTCAAACTCATTAAAAAATTAAACAAATCCCTTTCCAATTCGAGTTTTTTTATTAGATCTCATAGATGTCAAGTCGAGTTTTTCACTTGATCTCATAAATGAACCTTCATTTGATCCACCTATTAATAACCAGTGGTCTACTTAGGTGAATGAAATGAATCTTGGGGGTATGTCATTAGAATTGTGTTATTATGCTGGGGGCACGAAAACCAATTTCAAGTATAGTTTTCCTTTGTTTCAAGCATGCATAAAAATGAAACCAATTTCAAGCACAATTTTCCTTTGTTTCAAGCTTGTATAAAAATGAAACCAATTTCAAGCATAGTTTCCCATGTTTCAAGCTTGTGTTAAAATGAAACCATTCACATCATATCCCTTGTTATTTCCATTTTTATTAGCATATTTATGCTAGATGGACCTTGGTTTCTCATTGCATCATCACCATCTGCTTGACCGATCATACACGTTCTCTTAGTTGTTTTCCCTTTCTAGAGGAACCTTTGTGATGAGTGGTATTATTATCCAATCTATTGTCCTCTATGTGTTTTGAGTAGTTCCACCATGATCAGAACTAGTTGCTACACTTTATACCACTCATTCCTCCAGAAGGAGTTTTCTTTGACCTGTTTTCAAACTCCCAAAACATGAAAACATTTTTGAGCCTTGTCTTTTCAAACTCATTAAAGTAAATCAAAATATGTTTGCCTAGTATAAGTTTAACCCTTTTCTAGAATGGGATATACTATTTACGAAAAAGGAATACTTTATTGAAATATGACTAAAAGGTTCTCCTGTGTATTGTTTTATGCCTATTCAGACACAAGAGACTAAATTTACGAAAATGAACCTTTTGAGTTTTCTTTTTCACCTATTTTTCAAAATCTCTAAACATGAAAAATAAGTCGAGTTATAAGCTCACTAGACTCGTAAAATCATCAAACAATGTTGGACTTGTCGAACATGATGGGACCGAACCACTCCTTCTCAGGGTTCATTAAAAATACTTAGAAGGATTCATCCAAAGGATGAAATTATAGATCAAGCATATGTTATCCTCCTTAAGCTTGTCAAAAATAAAGAGGTACTAATCAGAAATGGTTGGGGAAATTAGGAAAATAGGGTACTTAACCTATTACTGATAGTGAGTCACTCTTGAACATGACACTCTTTCACTTCATCTCCGTGATTGTTGAGTTAGGTAATCTGCTTTCCTCTTTGGTTAATCACACCATACAAAAATCCTCCATAATCAGTTTGGGGTCAATGCTGCCAACTCTATAAATTGTTGCTGATATGTTTAAGAGAATTTCTTCAGTTGCTACCTACTACAATACTCTTAAACCTTATTTGTATGTCTTTCATTCCTGACCCAACTCTACATCAACATCATTCTGTCTCAAATCTTAATACTCATTTTGTGTCGTTGATGAGGGATACATCAAGGAAGTTGACTTAGAAACTCCTTTTGCTACCTCGGAGCTTGCATACATTGATGGCAAGTTTCCTCTCTCTCTATGACAGGTCCTCATCATTGGCCTTTAACCATAAGATTCTTTGTGGTGTTCGACTTTAGCTCATTCATTCACACCACATATATTGTACTATAGTACCTTGAGAGCCATTACCATTATTTGTGGTTTCTCTCGCATCTATTAACGACTTATATCATTGGATGGTAATCATATGGTGTCTACCATGTTTGACTCTAACTCATTTATTCACATGGTTAGACTCATACTATCGAGTGATGAGGTAGAAAACCCTAGAGCTATTTCCATCCATTGAGGTTACAATTTCATGATTGATCTAAGATTAAAAAGTATGATGGTTATGATCATTCAGACTCTCATCCAAGCATCGGTCCACACTCTATCATCAGTGGATGAGACTTCATGATCATTGTACATGTATTATTGGCTTATATGTTGAGCATGGGTATGCCTTCCTCAACAATGATATCATGACGATAATATGGATTGTAACAGATGATGATCTCGACCTAATTTTTTCTTGATCCAGACTTGTCACAAGGTAAATCACTTCAGTCACCAACCACTTCTTATGACTTTGTGCTTTAGGGGACAATCTGATATAGGTCATTTTTTCACATCTGCTCAAAAGGGATGAAAACTAGATCAATCAACATCCTTGAACACTTTTTCATAATCCATTTGCAAATCTCTAATCATCCCCTCTCCAAAAAGTTTGAGTTTTTATATCTATCTGCTCAAAAACCATGTTTTAAGCCCCAACACACCCTATATGTCTGTTCACCTGCTATGGTTGCAAGCTGCATAACTGAGATTTTGCGATGATCAACACAAGTTGCTCTACTCTGCAAGTGTGCTGATTCTATAAATTTAGGAAAATTAAAAAATATTTTCGAATCTTCTTCTTCTAGAAGCTTCTAAGGTGGTTTTAACCATTTACCATGGTAAAGATATCGAATTCCTATATGATCCTACTCTAGTGGTCTGATCTCTTATCCCTAGAGATTATCCTCCCTCATATGTGGATCTCAAGCCTAGATTAGTAAATCCTAAACTACCACTTTCACATTATAAATTTACTGCCTCCCATAGAGTATTGGTTGGCTTTTGGAAATTACTAGTGCCCTCATGTTGTTGCCTTGAGCTTAAGGAATTCATCCATTTATGCATTAGGGTTGAGTGTGAAGGTTTTCTTTGTGGCAAGGAAGAAAAATTCAATTGGGGAGACCTCTACAAATTCAACTTTTATATATGGTTGTAACTCTCTTATTTATTTATTAATACAAAAAGCACTCTGTTTTCCTATACTTGTCATGTTGATGCTTATGTATTTCAATGCCATGTTGACTCATTGATTAGAGACATTAGATTATGCTATGTGGATGTTGTAGTTCTCTTGCTTGTTTTAGTCATTATTGCAAGTTCTATTTATAGCGCATGGAGCTAGAGTTGGAGCTTACAAGCAAAGAGAATAGGAGGACTTACTACATATTCCAGGTAGGTCTATTTTCTGTATTCTAATCTCTTTAAGGAAGATATAGATATTTTTTCCCTTTGTTGTTCTAGATCAGACCACTAGATCTAGGGGGTTCATTTTTGTTTGCATAAGTGATTTTTCCATATAACACTTGTTTACTAGCCCCTTAGAGCTCCAACAACATGAATAATTTTGTTCTCCCTAGCATCAAATATCAATAAAATTAACAAATATTTCCATTGGAAAATGGTTGAATCTGCATGGCATCTACAGGTTTTGTATTCTAATGGCTCCTACAACACCCATGGAAGAGCATGCATGGATATATTTATGAAGTTGCTAGTGAAATTGTAATCTTATGCCTTCATTTTCATGTCCATATTTGAATGTAAGACAAGAAAGGGAAAGTATATCATTCTTCTTTAGGTGGATTTTTATAGTTTCAAGAGTGAAATATTGAAAACTCTCTAAAGTGAGAAATGCAATAATGAAATAATAATCTCCATACCAATACACAAATTGACAGTCTATATTGTAAAAAATGTTTTTGAAGTGCATGACATAAGACATATATAGCTTTATGGACACCAATGCCAACAGACTAGGACATTCTTATCAGAAAATGCTTGAAATTGAGAAGATTCCAAGCATTTCTATAAATTTCAATTTCCTATTCTTTAAAATGAAATACTCATTGGAATATTGTTTTAGTTTCTTATATTTTAAATCAAGAGATTCAACATGTTTATGTAAATATAAATTTTGAATATTGTAAGATTTCTACCACTATAAGTCATAATTCATAGCTTGAGGCGAGTATACTTGACTACTTGTTATATTTCTAGCCAATGAAAGTCTATGATTGTTGAACTAGGAGCAATTTCTAGTAATTGTAATGCTTCTCTTCTAAAGGTAGATTGGGAGAGACACTTATTTGATCTCTGCATCAGAACAAGTTAGTGAAAATATTGGAACCCTAGTTTTTCACATTAATTGAGCTCTTTGAGGCCTCCAAAATAAGATTAATTTGAACGCTCCAATTGCAGAGCATCTGATGGATGAATCTATGGTTGAAGTAACATTAATAGAAGGGTTATTATGTCTTATGATGTACTCATTAGCATAGGAACAAGAGGCTGGTAAAATCAGGAAAACGAACAAGATGAAGCTATCATGCAATGTATTTTCGATGTAGAACAAACCTATTAGAGAAAATTCCTTTTCAGTATGCATACATTAAATTTCGTCTATGGGTCTATATACTTTGGTTTTGAATACAAAGAAGCAATATAAATTCTTAGTTTCCACTTCTTCCTGCTTAATGCACAATCATAGGTGCGACCCTTGTCTATGGCTTGGTCACTTCTCCTCGACTCAACTCTTCTAAATGGCCTATCTAGTTACCATTAGTGTTGACATAAGAATTCTTGATTATGCAACTTCTTGTAACCAACTTCAAAATACCTTGAACCACAACACTAATGTTATTTTATTTTTAAAGTCGAATCTCAATGAAAAAATGAAGTGATTCCTTATTGCATTCAACCCTCCAATGTACCACAATCATTGTGCATTCAAAGAATCAACGCTAAAAATAAAAGCATTGATAACACCTTCATTTACTTAATTTGTTGAGAAAATGGATAGAATTAATAAGGTATCAAAGTTACTAAATACTATGATACACTCTATTGTTCATGATATTGTCAAAATGAACAAAGCCATTCTCACTGATATTCAAATCTATTTACAAAAAGCACAAGACAAGATTGAGTTTCTGAAGCTCAAATATCAGCTCCAAAAAGATGAAATATAATAGAAGAGTCATCATTTTGAACTAATTATTGTTTAGAACATTTTTCTTTTTGAGTTCGAGACAAAATCTCATTAACAACCAACACTTGATTAGATCAGTGAGGCTACTTCAAGAACACATTTAAAGGAAGATGAAGTTCAACCCGCACTTCCCAAGCTCATCATTAGACCTTGGGAAGAAATTATAAACAACAAGAACATCATTGGTCTCATATACGAAAAGGAGGTTACCTTTCACATTTCCGACTACTCCAAACCAATCTAATTTTAGAGCAATACATTTATTTAGGACAACTCATCTTCACCTACTCCTCTTCCGCTTCCACATTAGATTTGCAGATGCCAATAATCTAATTGGGTTAGCAACATGAAATATTAGTGTTTCAATTTTCACCCTTATGAGCATTATGGAAAACATACTCATTTAGATATATGCTCTAGACACAAGACTCATGTAAGAATAAATATTCACCTTGGATGGATTGCTTCTTGGAAATAATATTTAACAACCAAGAAGATATATTGGTCATAGCTCTGAGCTCATTCTTAGGTATTGACACATATTTCAATGGAGATATCTTCATATTCTCACCTTGTATATGACAAGGGTGGAATCTATGGTCAACTACTAGATTCAATGTCAAATCAAGCAAACTTGAGCCACAACCAGAACCAAAGCCAACTTCTAGAGCATAGAGCCAGAATAAGCCAAAGCCAAAGTCAGAGTTGTAGCAAAATCTAGATTCATGTTCCAAACCATGAATTGGTTGGTGGCCTACCTTAAGCCACCACCAATACAATACTTCGACTTCTACTACCTGTCTCATTAGTTTGTGGCCATCTTCAAACCATCATCAAGGAACACTTCCACTTCGTAGAAGACTTCAACTTCTAGCTAGATTCAAAATTGTTCTAGGAACTACTTTGGGTCAAGTTCCAAATTTGGTGGTCAACCTTAAACCACCATTGATAGAAGACTTCGGCTTCTTCTACCTTAATTGGTTTGTGGTCTTCCTTAAACCACCATTTCAGATAGCACAACCAACCATTGACTGTTATCCACTTTTTTTTTTATTCCAGCTCTCTTCTTGGAATCATATATCCCCCTTCAGATTAAAGTTGGGTTGTTGGGCACCTAATCTGTTAGTGTTGGTGTGGAGGAATTCCAACATTCATAGAAGTCCAACAGAACTCTTGGAAGATGAAAACCAAAGGTTGATGACATGTATTAATATTTACATTTTGTTAATGAAATGCATCTCACATTTATCTATTCATTCTATTTTTGTGAGCGAGTTTAATAGAAGGAATTCACCATATTCCCTTCTCTATATTCAATTTTGCCACATAGAATTGATTATTTTCCTAAAATTTGCAAATTGATGGAATAATTTAGTGTTATTTTCCTCCTCTTCAATCCATATGGCTCTACCTTTCAATCACCATACCTCCTCTTCCCGAGCCAACAATTCTCTTTTGGAAGCTTCTAGTGATCTTAAGGATTCAAGAACTTCTTCTGAAAAGACACTCAAAACATTTGAATGAAAAATGGAGCTTATTTTAGTTTCAAATTCTTTTAGAGAAGCCTCTTGTTTCTCTTTAAAATATTTTCTCCAATTTTTCATTCTTCTCTTTAAAAACTTAAGATTTTGGGAGAATTGTTGCATATATGGGATAGACTCATCATCTTTAAGGTGAGTCTAGTTGTCTTAAACTAAATTAATAAAAGAATATTATTTTAATCAATAACAATTGCATTTGAATGACACAAGGGGGCTTATCCTTGCCAATCTCAATTATGAGGGGAATTAGGCTGTGGTACGATATCCCACCTGGATCCACCCATGATTTAAGAAGTAAATTGGTGGACATTATGTATTCATAGATGCAACAAACTATTGAGTCTTTTTGAGACTACCTCCTTAGGGGATTGAAATTCAGCCAAGTAGGATCCAATTTGATAGCCTTTACATCAACTAGATGGAGGGATTACGAATAATGAATGACATATGATTTCAAAGATTATGATATCATATTATTCCCTCAGACTTCACTTATGGAAGAAGTGAAATTTAGGTCACCTTTGAGGATGAAAGAAGAGTGAATCATGATACTAGAGAATACATGTCGTCCCAAAAGGACTTCCTATCCGCATATGGACCATAAACATTTAAAACTTTCTAGGCTATATTGAGCTCTTTGATTTCTAGTTCCAATGATATAATATTCTATTATGTAATGAAATAAATTTCCTTACAAGTAGACTTCCAAGAAAAGATCAATCCTCTAGAAAATCCATCTAAATCAAGAAAGCAAAAAGATCAATTTTCTAAGTATGGTTTAATAATAGACCACGTTTTTTCTCTTGATGTCATCATTTCTTGCAAGAGAACAATGTTAGGATTGTGGGCTCTCAAGAGCCTCTTGAGGTCTAATTTTTTTGGGGGCCCCCAAACCCGCTTACGTTTAGTGACATAATTATTTTTGAACCCCCAAAATGGTTTTTTTTTTTGCTCCAAGGAACCACATAATGGTATTTTGTTTTCCTAGTTTTATGTCATTTTTTTCTCTTTGTTCAACCTTAGAAAGGAATATTTTCTTCTAGCATGTCCAATCGAAGCGGCATCCTTTGCCAATTCACATTTTGAAATATCATCATGAGAGGATTTGATACTTGATCAAAGCTCATAATCCTTTATATTTTCCAACTTTTTACAATGAATCTACCTTGTCTTGTCAGTTTGATCTACTTTTGAGGATGAAGAAGAACGAGACTCGAAAAAAGTGGATTCTGAATAAGGCACAATAAAAGGGGGGGATTGAGAATCAAGGAAGGAAGCAAGGTAAGTTGGGGATGTAGAGGGAGGGAGAGCATTATCTAGGGTAGTGCAAGTGGCCAAAGTAGGTTCAAAAGTGGAGAGAGAAACCATGTTTTGGACATTCGATAATGCAACATCTGCCAATGTAGAATGAATTATGTTCATATCGGGAGGGGTTTCATACTTAATACCTATATGTGTTAGTGTCAATGGGTAAGTTCCAGCATCCATTTTTTCTGCTGGAGAGAAAACTAGACTCTTTTCTTCTTGAGTTGAAATCTTAATATCCTGCAAAGGATACTTTCAACCCCAAGTATTTTTTTATAACTTCAACCCCAAAGGGTTCTTGTCGCATTGATCTAAGAGGTGGCCTACCTACTTGCAAACATAACACCATAATGGAAGCTACCAATAATCCACAATATGTGTCCTTTTATGTCCACGAAATACCAACTCAACCTCCTCCACCAAACCATCCCGAAGATCAATTCCAACATTCATCAACACACATTGGTGATAAATTTTTATTAGACAATTCCCTTCTAATTCAACAAATATTCCAATTTTGTTCCCGAGAGCTTCTAGAAATTCTTTTGACTAGAGAGATGACCCATACTCTTTGAGTGGAATTTGGTTCCCTAACTAGGTCAAAATCCAAATGCTATTTTTATAATACCAAACTTGATTTCCCTCACGAGAAATCTTAGGTGTGAACACTTGAAACCTCTTTCCCAAAATGAAAGACCACACAAAACCAACCTCGAGTTAGTATGTGAAAATCCAACGAATATCCCTGAAATGAGTACCAATATGTTTCCAATCAACATCTAAGAGATGTTGAATTGATAATCTTCTTGAAGAATCGCCTACCAGCGCCCTTTTTAAGAGAACAAGTATCTCCATAAGGCCCACATCTTCGCCAACTACAATGGCCAAATTTTTGCGAGCCTTTAATACCCTTCGATGCTATATTTTGGGTTTGTAACAAACGAGTTAGTAAATGTTCTAACATCAGGATGAAATCATGTTAGATCACAGGGGATTGAAAAGCTCAATACGAGCATGCAATAAGTCATCACTTGTGCAAAAATGCCACCGACGCACAAAGTCTCTTGTCCATAGTCCATGTCATCGATTATCGTCTTTGCAACCAAAAATTTCCTATTGCAAAGTAAATGTGGTTCAGACTGCTTGCATGGAAAGGGGAGGGAAGCCATAGAGTAATGAAGTGATGATCGCAGTTCTGATTCTGACACCAGACTGGTGGAAAACTCGAGGTTTCATGATCCAAATCAATAAAACTTGTGCAGAGCAAGCCTAAAGCTACAAACCTCATTATCCAAATGGATCTCAATTTATCTTTAGTTAGTGTGTGTAGAATTCACATGGCTCAAATCCAATACAACAATATTCATATGTACTAAGCCATTACACAAATGTTTATAGAGGTATTATTCATAAGCACTAAGCCATTACAACAATACTTATCAAGGCATTATTCATAGGCAATAAGCCAATATCACAACATTTATCAAGGCATTATCCATAGGCACTAAGCCATTATAACAAAAAATTTCAAGGAATTATAACTCATCATGTCACTTGCCGAGATTTGACCTTGGGCAGGTAATATAAGAACCATTATGCCCAACCATTGGAGATAACATCAATGGACACCCATACCCATACACACATAGAGAGAAAAACAAATTCTATATTTAGAAATATTTTTATTTTTAAGTTTATTAATTAAATTCATTAGGTTTTTATATGTTTTGAAACTCATCTCGTATCACATGTTGAGGTACATGTGCTTCGAGAGGAGTTTTACAAACTCATGAATGGGGCACATGTTGAGGTGGTACTTGATCCAATATGTAGATTCCCCGACGACCACACGTTGCCAGTCGAGATTATACAACATTTATATGCTTTGGGAATCAAACGTATTTATCATATTCACTTGACGAGGGACAATAATTCCCACAATCCATCTTGGAAACAAGCTTCAAAGTTGGGTTTGGAGGGATATTGGGCTACAATTTGGGAGGATTAGATTTATAATTATATATCGCCAACATCCACCCGACTCCCTCTGGTGGGATGGACGATCTGTTCATTCTAAAATATTGGTCAAAGAACATCATCTCCTTTAACTACATCTCCTTTAATCCACTTTCCACTGTGTCTTCATGTCTTTATAGGTCCCTTTGGAAATGGAACATGCCTTTGAAAATCAAGATCTTCGGTTAGCTCGTGTTGAGAAACAAAATTCTGATAACATCCGCAGAAGAAGATTCCAAGAACGTGGCTGGTGTTGTATTTGCACGAATTCTTGGATGATACTTATCATCTTTTCATCTCTTACCTAGTCTCAACGGTGCCCTGGCTCAAGGTCACACATCTATTTTCCATTTCATCTATTTGTCTTTTCTCTTCGGTCGAATCTTGCATTCACGATTGGCAGTCCAAACATAAAGCTTCCAGAAATCTCCCCTTTTTCTTATTTTGGACTATCTGGCATACTCATAACTCAATCATCTTTAAGGATAAGCAATTTGACCTTGATAAGATTTGTCACAAAATTTGTGTATATTTCGAGGAATATGGCCCATTGGCTGTCAAATCTAGGTGCAATTTAATTGATCCCATCTGTAGTAGGTTCAACCTTCTCGTAAGATTCTTGGATGGCGCGAAAATTCTATGGGTAGTGGATGTGGGGGCGCACATTGCTCTACAAGGAAACATTAACTTACATTTGTTCTGGATCTATGGGCTTAAACACATGGGTTGAAATCAGTGCACTATGGGGAGTGCACTATGGGGATTATTACAATGTGCCAAAAGAATTGGTCTCGATAGTCTGTTAGTTTTTGGCAACTCAAAAGTTTCAATTGAATGGATTAATGATAGCTCCAATTTCACCCCTGCTATGCAATTTGATGCGTGATCCGTAAACTGATGTAGATATTTTACTGGACATTTTGTCACAACAAATTTGATAATTATATATTTAAATTCTAAATTTTTACACTATTACAATTTTATTAAACTTCTAGATCTGTAAACTTAACTGTAATTAGTGCATGCATGCGAATGGAAATTATGCATAAAGTAGAGAACGACAAAATAAACTCTCTGTCACATACACATACACACACATAAGACACAAGATATGCTCTAAGAAACCATTTTGGGAGAAAACCAGCTAGAAGGTGAGGCCACTTCACTCTCTTTTTTTGTCTAGAAAATACCGCTGCAGGTACAAAGAAGTAATGTTTGTGGCCCGATTATAACACAACTCGATAGCCTAATGATGGTTAAGTTTGACTACATAAACTCTTAAATAGAGTTACAATATAGACTTTTTTAGAGTATTTTACATCACAAACACGTGGCTAGCCTATTTTCTATGAATAATGGGCGCTGACGCGACATCCTCTCAAACCGTGGTGGTGAAAACAGGAAGGTCAACTTCTGGGTGACATAACTTTTGCAAACAGACTCCGATTGACGCACTTCTTGTGCCGTTGGAAATATCTCCGTGTGTAGAACAACATGAAAAGATACACGCAAACGCGTCAAAGTTTTGCCCCCCAAAAAACATCGTTTGATGCCTCAAAATGCTCCCGTAAGGTTTCAGACCCCGTTTTGCTTGGGTTCCGTTGGTAAAAATGGTCCCTTGAGCTGATTCTTCCACCTTTTCCACTCAGAATGCATCGAGATAGATAAAAAACAATATAATGATCTAATCTGAATCAATGTGTCGGATAAAAGACTTGTAGTGAGGGTTTAAAGAAATACTTTTTTCTCACATTTATAACTCTCATAATACAATGGCAAACAATCTCTCTAAACAAGGACTCCAATGCAAAGTAGGTATCATGCATTTCAAAGTTATGATCCTAGATGCGATACACAACTCTAGCACTTTTCCAATTTTGTGATTTCACTTGACATGTCCAAAACATTTTTTGGCATTTCAAAAATCAACAAAATTACTAATTTATATATATTTTTTGTCAATCTCTATTTCTCCTATACTAAACCTTCTTTACCACATTTTTTATTTATTTCTATAGAATATAGAATATTATATATTTACCCATTAAATTTTTACAAATACATATTAATTAATTTTCCTTTTAATAGAAATATGATTTTCTTTTCTTCCCTAGGAAAAAACAAACTTCTCTTGAAGTAATCACATAGAAAAAACATATCAGAACTCCCATGCTTAAATATTCAATTTTTGTTCTCGTTGTGGCTCAAGCACAAAAATTTCATAATATAAATATTTCACAAATCTGGTTTTATATATATAAGATATATATATATATTCCACGAACAAAAATCATATATATAAATTGTTGTGCCTCAAGCACAAAATTTCATAATATAAAATATTTCAAAGTCGGGTTAAATATATATTATATATAATAGATTATTCCATGAACAAAGAATCACAAATTTTGAAGAAAGAAATTATGTGTTTTATAATATTTTTTCCCTTCTTCATCGGTATGGAAAAAGCATAATTAAAATGTATATATGGCGTCCAATGTTCATAACATAAGTTTTACTAGCAATGTCGAAATATACAAATCACCCTTGTGATGATAATAGTACAAGGGGAGAGGCCCATATACAACAAGATGAACTTGATAGAAGAAAACAAAATATTCAAGAAAAACATATTTGAATTGACAAAGATAAGAGGGTAGTTGTATATTACAAGCGTCTCACATCAAAAAATAATAATATGGTGCATATATGCACCAATATGTTCTGTGGGAAAACGCTAATATGAGAACAGATAGGACCAATGCCACATCCAACAGTAAAGCATGCCAGCATGAGGATTCTATAATGATAAAAAAGACAACACCATCTAACGAGGAGGAAGAGACGGAGTTTAGCATAGAATGGTAGAGTCCATCCTTGTAGAGGACACTGTTTATGCCCAGTGGCCATGCAAACATGTACAATACGTTAGTGGGAAGGAATGTATTTAACCAGGGAGGGGAAAGTCTTCAATATTTATGTTCTTCTAGTCCATAGTAATAGTTAAGTGCATCTTGCCTAAAGAACCTGGTAGGCCCATCTTCGATAGCTCATCTGTTGTCATATTCTGCTCCCTGTGGACATGATCTATAGTGGAGTTGTTTAGTAAAGTCCATAACTATTCAATTTTCGTCAACCATCCAAGCACTAAGGGATTTGAGATTTTTGCAAACCCCTTTAAATGTTGTATTATTACGTTAGAGTCGTCGTGGATGTGGATAAGGGGAATATCTAGAAAGTGTATGAACCATGGAAGGCCCCAAAGAGCCATTACCTCAACTTTAGTGTTTGTGCCCCTACCGCCATGCCAGAAAACACTATATCTTTATTCCTTAGAGGTGGCCAACCAGAAGCCACAACCACATACTCTCTGTTGAGCAGCACCATCAAAAAGTGCCATCAGGAATATCTGTTGTACTTCCGTCTTGTTATGGCAAGAAACCATCTTACTTGGTTTTTTAGAAGAATATAGAGTTAGAGAGGTGAGAATGTTATCCATGACCCTGTGAAAACTCCCATAATAGTTTTGAAAAATGTAGTTATTTCTCCACTTCCATATTTTCCAGAAGAGGATAGGCGGAAGGATTCTCCAGTCAGCCTTTTGGCTTCTCCACCAATGTAGACAGTCCTTAATGCAATCATGTTGATGAAATGGAAAACCAAGTAGAGAAAAGAGGCGTTTCCAGATATGAGTAGTGAGGGGGCAAGTAAGGAAAATGTGGTTATTATTTTTAAAATCCATCTTACATATAGGACAGATGCTAGGCCCATGCCATAACCGCTTTTGCAAGTTTTCCCAGGTTAGATTATTTTTATGAAAGGCTAGCCAAGT
This sequence comes from Pinus taeda, assembly GCA_000404065.3. Taxonomy (NCBI): domain Eukaryota; kingdom Viridiplantae; phylum Streptophyta; class Pinopsida; order Pinales; family Pinaceae; genus Pinus; species Pinus taeda. The sequence goes on along the minus strand of APFE031153221.1, from coordinate 28,405 downwards.
AAAAAGAAATTTTTTCTTGGGGATGTTGGTTTCCTAGAATGCAAAAAGGGTAATGTTCATCAGTTAGATTAGAGGCCCTGGAACAGAGAGAAAAGTATGCATCCGCCACATTAATGTTGCCATTCTGCATCTTCCTTGTTTAGATTAACTTGTCCTGGTTTCCATCATGGCATATCCCTAGCTAATTTATCCCCGCCACAATTCGCAACCATTCGAGATCCCATAAACGAGTTAAACCTAGAACCAAAGCAGACCTCTAGATAGGATGTGGACCCCTCCATAAAGCAATGGCTTGACCCCAGAAAAAAATGCTTCTATTATTAAGGGAAACGATAAGTTGTTCTGGGATATTGTCCAAATCACCATAACCCAGGGTAAGGTCAGTTCCAATAAGAATGTTGCGTCCCGAGCCAAATTTCCAAGCAAGATGTTACAGAAAGATCTTGGAATTTTTTTGGAAACTGAGCTAGATGTAAAGAGAGTGTGAGGAGAGTGACAGAGTGCAGAGTAAAATTATAGAATGTAAGACCATAAATTAAAATCAAATGTTCAGGACAAGGTATAACATATGCTGAGAAAGGAAAAAAAAGTATTTAATGTCGTCACTTTGCAACCAGCCCAGAACAAAGGTAATATCTTGGGGAAGATAACATACCAGCTGTAGCATCCGAAACCAGTGTGCCTGTATCCCCTTTCAACAATTCCAAAGGAACCCACATGCAGAACCGTTGTTCAGACAACAAATTGAATTAGCACCTTGGAAAGACAAACCATGTAATACTAAAATCACCATCTAACGAGGTTAGGTGACAAGAAAACGGGAGTCAGTCCTGGCAGATGACACTGATAATCTCAGTGGCCAAGCCTCTAACCAATTACCCATGCGTTCTGTGCCCTAAATCCCCAGCGAAAGCTCATATCGAATATGGAAAACAAAACACCTTTCAACAGTCGGAATTCCATCGCAGGCCTTACTCCTTGCATGGGATTCCTACAGGCAGCTACAGTGCCGCAGCTCCCCTTCCCCTGTTCTCTGTTTTCCATAATCAAGAAGACGACCGTGTATGCCTCCATCTCCTTATCAAGAACAATGTTGTATATGTGTCGCAGACTATACAGATTCCTCTATGTCTGAGTCTTTCAGATTCCATAAGTCTGAGTCCTGAAATTGATGAGTTTTGAAACTATGTTTCATTGCATTATTAAGATTCAGTAATTGATTAGAAGAAATGACCCCAGAGTAGTAAGACTGAGTGTCAAACTGGGTAATCTGCAAACAGAATAACCAAACTCCACTGCGCTCCCCTTCTGTTCGGCCTTTTGAATTTGTTACTCTTCAGAAGCTCAATGTACTGATTCCCAAGCTTTACATCACCATATATGGAGAAACCTCTCGCGCAGCTATCAACACCCTAAGCTATGGCCATTTAGCTGCAGCAGTGCCGTAGATGTTCCTAAACTAGTTTATAGTCGTCGGTACTTGCGTAGGAGACATCTAGGTTTGTTGTTTTTTTATTTTTTATTTTTATTATGTAATAAAAAAATATGGATTTTATAGAGTTGGGAGATTTGTCTTACATTCTAGCATGACCAGATAGGTAAGTTTGTTAGGGATTTTTAAAATAAAATGAAAATTATGTTTTAAATAGAAATTATTATTTAGATTATAATTAAAAAATTGAATATATTTTAAAGTAATTAGAAGTAAAAAAATTGTGTATATTTATATTTTTCAAAATTATTTCAATAAGAGATTAAATAAATTATTGCAGATTTTTTTTAATTAATTTATGTTTATATCAACTTTATATATATAGAAAAATATTACGTTTTTATTTAAAATTTTAATTGGTTTTTATATATACTTTAATTAGTATTCAAAATACAATTTAAACAATGAAAAATATCACTACTTATTTTGCACCCTAAGAGAATTTACATGTGAAAAAATTTAATCCCTCTCTGTATATTAGTATTAGATAAAATCAATTTACATACACTTGTATTATTTCGATATAACATTATTGTCATATAACGTAAATCATCAGTTACATCCGGTCATAATTTCCAGATAGTTCCAAATACATAATCTAATTGCCATGCAGAATCTCCCTCCTTGTCCATCAATGTTCATTTTTCTTTGAAGAGGGGAAAAGTTATAGGAAGGCCAGGCCTGAACAATGCTCGCTATGGAAGTTCAGATTTCCCTAGCTGTCATATTGAGGCATGATTTTTTTCTTTTCTGTTAATTATTTTCTTTTTTAACATTTTTTCCTATTAGTTATTATTTTTTAAATGTTTTTCTGCTTTTTACTGAGAAATCTGAGAGATAATCTGTTACATAGTTAATATTAACAATGTCAGAAGTAATTCGTTACATAGTTAATATTAACAATTTCACAAGTAATTTCTTAAATAGTTGAAATTATAAGAAGTTCAAAGAGTAGATATGTCATAATTTGAGAATTGAAACCAGCATAGATCTATCTTAAGTAATCTAACATGACTGGAAAGGGATTAAATTTTTTCATGTACAATTTTTTTTAGAATGTAAAATACAATGTGTTATTTTTTATTGTTTAAATTGTATTTTTGAATGCTAAATAAATTATACACAAAACCAAATAAAAAATTTAACCATAAAAGCTTAAATTTTTTTATATAGATATATATAAAGTTGATATCCACATAAATTAATTAACATAGATTTTTAACAATCTATTAACGATCCTTATACTAGCATTCACCATTTCCATGTATTTCGTCATCTGGACCACTAATATGACTGTGCTGCTCCTATAACAAACAGAGCGTAAGGTAGCCGCAGGGGGATCTGAACACGAGAAGAGCAGCAGCAGATGGATGGTTCACCAACCAAATCACAGTGCAGAATGAAGGTAGATGGTCGATGTTAAATAGTTGGGGAAGGTTTTGACTGATATATATTAGGATTTAATATGAGATGAGAGGTAGGATTTAATATGAGTGAGTAGGTATTTAATTTTTTCAATTGTAAATTTTTTTATGACTGTATATTATTTAAATGTTTTGTATAGTTATTTAAATTTTTTAAGATTGTTTAAAATTTTATTTTGGTCCAATGAGAAAAATTTTAATTTTGATGATGTATTGACAGGATTACAATTATACTGAGCTGTAAAATGAATTTTCTAGGGTAAAAAATAATACAAAATTTTAATAAATAATTTATAAAATCTGTGCCGAGGTATATTGGAATCATTATGAACTTAAACTATTTTTAATTAATTATTTTTATTAAAATTTTAAAATTTTAAATATTCATATATATGATAAAGTTGATTAAAACTGTATATTAGATTTGGAATGATTTATCAGATTTTCAATATTTTATTTTCGTGTTTAAAAATTATGACAATTTTTTAAGATTAATTTTTATGAGTGTTTTGGGAATTGGTTGTTGAATCTCATAAGAATTTGAATTTATTCTAGCAATGTTCTCTTCGAGTCTATTGCGGAAACAAGGAGATTTGAACTCTGAATCTCTAAGTTTACTTCAATCACCAATTGAACTGCCCTAAAACAATAATAATATTTCTAATATTATATTTATTTTGCAAAATTTTCTCCGATCTTAAAATGGTCTAATTTTGATAAAATTAGAAGTAATTTTAAGAAATCTTTAGTATTCCATATTGTTTAACTTCCTTTTATACATAAAATATCCAATAATAACAACATTTCAATATTTTAACTTTTCAAACTATCATAATTTTATTAATGGAGAAAAATATGAATAAAATTACATAAAAATTTAAAAACTTGTATTTAAGAAATTAACATAATTGCATATAAATAAAAATAATATCATTTTCACTAAATAATCATTGGCAAAGTTTCAGAAACTGAATAGGACATACTCTTGTGCATTGATAAAATATAATAAGTATAATAATGAAACACCGGTACAGGCATAGGGAAAACAATATATTATGTTTATCACAGTGCGCTCTCAATGGGCATATTACGCGCTGTACTTGTTATGTGTTTTGCTTAATAACTCATGATTCCTACGAATTATATGGTGGCTTTAGGTTTTTTTTTTTTTTAATTTTTATGTTATTTTAATTTCTCTCTTTTAAATTATGGATTTTTGAATCTTGAAAGAACTTTGGCTCTCACACTTTCATTGTATCCTACTAAAGTATCCCACCTATGATCATGTCACTTTTGAAGACCAGGCTGGGAGTGAAGTTAATTAGAAGGAGCTTCACAACATCAAGCATCAATTATAATCTGTTTCTATATTTTATTAATACGAATACATTTTTCTTTTTCTCACATTTGTTGTTATCATGATTGGTACAATATTCCTGGATCACTTGTATATATTATGTTAAATTATTTATGTATCATGTGCTTTAATTATTTGTTTATTTGTGTTTTTATGGATTTTGGTTCGGAGCATCGAGGATGAGATTAAATGTTGCAACAAACAAAAGCGAAGAAAAACATAGATAAAAACAATATGATTTATTCATCTCATTGCTTGCATCTATGATTTAATGGTAATGAACCTAGAGAGAGTTTTTATGTGTGTTCTTGCTTTGTTCTAGACTTGGTTTCCAAGTCTAGGGAGATCTGTCTTGTCCTTAGGATAAGATTTGTCCATCAACAAGAAGATGTTATACAAGTTCAATATGAAGGATGTCAAACTAATTGGTACACCCTTACCATAACACTTCAAACTTAGCGCTAATTTGTGCCCTTATGATGACAAGAAGGAGGATGAAATGAGTAAAACCCCTTATGCTTCAACAACATGTAGCTTGATGTAAGCCACAATATGTATCCATATAGATATTACACATTCACTGGGTATAGTGAGAAGGTTCCTTGGAAATCTAGACAAACTACATTGACAAGTGGTAAAGTCGGTTTTGAGGTATCTCCAGGGTACTAGTAATTATTTTTATGTTTTGGTAATAATAATGTTTTTCTTAGGTGTGGAATAATAGGAATAGAAACTATAAGGGGTCACAATGGAGTATAGGGTTTTTCAAGTTTTCTTATCTCTTCTTCACGCCATTGTGATACTAGGTACTAAATTTCTCTCCATGAATGTGCCATGGAGCAAAGATAAATTTCTAGGTTTTCTCCTATGCACAGACTAGCTTTTTTATGTTGTTTCCACCTTCAGAGGATATAGCTTTCATATGTTGTGATGTCTGTTTGATATATGGGGGAACGAGAAGATAGTCAGAATATTGGGAATGTTCTCTTAGGTTAATAATCGTTTCCACTCATTCCTTTGTATCGATACCTCTTATTGTTTTTGCTAGAAGGGTGCGCTGGCTGTGTATGAAGAATTGGAAGCTGTTAGGTCCTTATACTACTAGTTTAACCCCTTATTGTTATTAGTGCAACCTCATTATTATATTATTGTACCCATGTAGTCCCCATATTGTTATTATGGTGCCCCATAGAAGCCATCTATTGTTATTGTTGTACCCTTACATTATTATTGTTATGTTGGCTCTGATTATATTATGACCCCTTAGACTCCTATATATAGAAAGGAGGTCTTGTCATTTGTATCATCCAAGAATTGTTCATTTGTGTAATGTAAAGGAGGTTGCCCCCTCGAATAGGCTTATTTCTAAGGCGTTGATCTATCTTTTCTATCTTTTTGTGAGTTGGTTTCATAACATTTGGTATCATAGCTTGGATTCTAGGGTTTCGCTGCTCCAAAGAGGTCATCGTGGAATTTTCGCTATAACATTTTTTTTGCAACATTTCAGAAGCTAAAACAAAAACCCATTTGAGATGACATCTAGCTGAACCTCATGCCTAAATTTTAGATCTTGTATCACTATATTTTCGGAGATATGATCTGAGGAAGTTAGGGTTTTTGCAATTCCAGAATTCCATCTAAAGCAGGCCACTGTGGAATTTTCACTATAATTGTTTTTCTACAACCTTTCAGACTCTGAAATTAAAATTCATTTGAGCTGAAAACTTGGTGAAGCTCAGACCAGAATTTCAGATCTTGTTTTGCTATATTTTTGAAGATATATTTCAAGACATTTAGGGTTTCTGCAGGCTCTCGAATTACATCCCAAATAGGTGACCTTGGGAACCTCGTCATAACTTTCTCTTTGAACATCAGATTGAAATTTCGTAAGAAGTTAAAGCATGAGGATGCAATGTAGTTTTATGTCTATTGGTTTCAGGTCCTAAAGTTGAAACAATGACACGTGGCACTTCATACAAATTCACTCTACTGAACCAGTCTATAATCAGGTCATCGTGGGAGATTTGACATAACTCTTCCTTTCAGAATCCAATCTTGATCAGACTTGCGTGGTTAGAAAGAGGACTTAGAGGGCTAATGTAGGACTCAATTTCAGAACTTGGAGATTTGAAATTACAGAGTTACAGTTGTTTCAATATCGAGCTCCTAAAATCAAGAAAAGGCAATATGAGGAAGTTTGATGGCAAGGATCCGTTAAATTGGATACTACAAATGGAGCAATATTTTGATCTAAATGAGGTGCAACTATTACAAAAGGTACGTATTGCATCTTTATATTTAGAACGAAATCAATTTTTATGGTATGAAGGGTTTTGTTCTCGTAAACCACTTGCCACGTGGTCAATTTTCAGGGAGGAATGATAGCACATTATGAGGATGCAAAGAGAAACATTTTCTTTAGCTAATTGATAGATCTCAAACAAAAGGGTTCAATGGCAGAGCACATTGAGGACTTTCAAAAATTGAATATAAGTGTAAAGGATATTCTAGAGAAGAAAATGATTGATGTCTTCATAGGGACTTTAAAGGATAACATTCAACATGAGGTTCGTCATTGGGAACCCGATTCATTGGAGAAGGCATTCAGGTTGGCAAGAAAAATTGAAAGAGAAATTATGGAAACAAGGAATCCCACCACTCACGACTATAATTATGGAAGTGTTTTTTCTCCTAGCCTTCCACAACCTACAAGGTTTACACCACAACAATTGGAAGAAAAAAAAGAAAAAGGCATTTGTTACAATTGTGATAGCAAATACACTAAAGGTCATAAGTGTGCTGAGAATAAATTATTTTACATAGATTATGAAGAGGAAGAAGAAAATGATAAAGAAACATCAAAAGAAGAGGATAAACCAGAAACCAACCCAAGAGAAAGAAGAAATGAATCTGACCATATCTTGTAAAGAATTGATAAGAATTACCACTCCTCAAACTCTCAATATAGTTGGACACATCAATAAGAAAAAGGTTCAAGAAGTGAAAGATCACATCGAGAAAGAAGAAATGAATTCGACCATATCTTGTAATGCATTGTACGAAATTACCACTCTTCAAACTATCAAGATAGAAGGACATATCAAGAAGAAAAATGTTCAAGAAGTGAAAGATCACATCGAGCATCAAGAAATGAATTTGACTATATCTTGTAATACATTTGAAGAAATGACCACTCCTCAAACTCTCAAGATAGAAGGACATGTCAAGAAGAAAAAGATTCAAGCAGTGAAATATCACATCGAGCATCAACAACAAGTTCTCCAACTTTTAAAGGATAATGCCACTTTGGTGCAGAATCAAATGAAACAACAAGAAAATCAACATCGCAGTGAAATAAGTTTTGATGTAGGCGATTGGGTATTTTCATGGCAACATCTCAAGCAAGCTATTTATGAGAAGGAAATGTTGGCAATACTACATGCACTTAAGAAACGATGACCTTAGCTAGTGGGAAGACACTTCAAGGTAAAAATGGATCATGATAGTCTTAAATACTTTTTAGAACAAATATTATCTTGAAAAGAACAGAAAAAATGGGTCACAAATATGTTGGGTTATGACTTTGAAATCATCTACAAAAAAAGGGAAGCAAAATGTTGTTGCAGATGCATTCTCAAGAAAGGATGAGGATGTGGAATCATTATCTAACGAGATTGGATAAACGAAGCAAGGGATGAATGGAAGAAGGACGAAGAAGTGTGGCCACTCATTCAAAAGTTGCAAAAGATCCCAGTTCAAACAATATTTCCAGAACTTGACGAGGAAGGAAAATCATATTGGAAACTGGAGCAGTCACAGAAACAAGAACTCGACATCTACGAAATCGATCAATTTCAGAGTATCTCATCAAGTGGAAGAACTTACCTGCTGAAGATTCCACATGGGAGGACAAGAATTTTATACATAAGCATAAAGAACTACTGAAGCATTGAGGAAAACACTTTTTGAAGGAGAGGGGCATGTTAGGTCCCTATTCTACTAGTGTAACCCCTTATTATTATTAGTACAACCCCATTTTTATATTGGGTTGCCCATGTAGTCCCCATATTGTTATTATTGTGCCCTTACATTATTATTGTTATGTCAACTCTGATTATATCATGTCCCCTTAGACTCCTATATATAGAAAGGAGGTCTTGTCATTTGTATCATCCAAGAATTGTTCATTTGTGTAATGTAAAGGAGGTTGCCCCCTCGAAGAGGCTTATTTCTAAGGTGTTGATCTATCTTTTCTATCTTTTTACGAGCTGGTTTCATAATAGAAGCATGTTACATGGGACTATATCATAGCTCATGTCCTCCTTAATTTTTCATTTCCTAGAATATCTACCTCTTGGACAGTGTATAAGGGAGAAAATCCATCGTTTGTTCATACCCCGACACCTTCATCAAAGAGAGCCCCCTCCCTTATTTCTCAACATGGAAATCTAGCCTATCAGACAAATAAGGATCAATTTATTTTTTTAAAGATATTTATTAAAAATATCAGTGGTAAGTCTTTCACTTTTTGGATAAGAAGTGTCAGGCCAGGCAGTAACTCCATTAGGCAGAAAAACTGATTCGTATTATTCATTCAATCAGGTAGATCTGTTATATACATGAGGGAGAGACTGTTCAGTTCATCTCTCGATGACTATTCACATTTCTCATTTATTTATTTACATATGTTTACCCAATCACAAGGATTAGGTGTCAAAATTCCCCCCCTTAATCTGAAGGGATGTTGGTGAGTCCAAGCATCGTTCTGAATCGTTCAAGTTTTTCTCTTCCAAGCGCTTTGGTGAAGATGTCTGCAATTTGCTCATTTGTGGAACAATGACAGAGATTGTATTTTTTTGGCCTCAACATGATGTCGAATCAGATGATATTTAGTATTGATGTGCTTTGTTCGATCATGGAACTTTGGGTTATTGGCCAACTTTATTGCAGAGGTGTTGTCAATCATGAGTGGAGTTGATTGTACTTGTTTTACCTGCAAATCTTCAAGAATTTTCCTGAGACACACAATTTCTTTTATTGCTTCAGTTGTTGCCGTGTATTCTGCTTCTGTTGTGGAATCTGCTGGAACTAATTGTTTGCGTGATCTCCAGGAGACAACTCCTGATCCAAGACTCATAGCATATCCTGAAGTAGATACCCCAGTTTCTTTGTTTCCATCAAAGTTTGAATCAGAGTATCCGATCAAGATGAAGTCATCCACCTATGGGTACTTGATTCCAAAGTCTTGAGTTCCCTTCAAGTACTTTACAACTCTTTTTGCAGCAGACCAATGTCCCTCACAAGGCTTTTGCATAAACCTGGAGAGGATTCCAATAGCAAATGAATATTTGGTCTGGTAGTAGTTAGGTGATTGAGACTTCCTACAAGTTGTCTATACTTTGTTGCATCCTCAAATTCCTTTCTATCAATAGATGTGAACTTTAAGTTTTGTTCCATTGGAGTAGTGATAGGATTGCACTCTGTCATGCCAAACTTGTTCAAAAAATATCCAATGTATTTCTTTTGAGAATAAATATGGACTTTGGATGTTAGGTTACTTCAATGCCAAGATAGTAATGAACATAGCCCAAATTAGTCATTTCAAAACTTTTCCCCAATTCCTTCTTTATGGATGCAATGTAGCTTTCATTGTTCCCTATCATTAAAAGATAATCTACATATACCACAAGATATACAACTTTTTTGCCAACTTTCTTGACAAATAAGGCTGCATCATCAAGATCAAAATGATTGAAATTGAGTTTCAGAAGATGCTTAGTTAGTTTTTCATACTAGGCTCATGGTGCTTGTTTGAGGCCATACAAGGACTTCACAAGTTTGCATACTTTATGTTCATGTCCTTTCACAGCAAATCCTTCAGGCTGGGACATAAAAACATTTTCTTTTAGATCTCCATTCAAGAAGCAGTTTTTACATCCATTTGATGGACTTTCCAACCGTTCTGAGCTGCCAGTGCAAAGAGTGTCCGGATGGTGGCCCATTTTGCTGTGGGAGCAAAAGTTTCCTCATAATCGACCC
>APFE031153219.1:56084-74121 GCA_000404065.3 Pinus taeda | reverse complement strand
CATGTATTCTTCTGGTAATATTTGAGTTATATCCTGCTTGACTGATATATAATTGTATGATATTGGATTTTACGCTTGTTTTGGATTTTTCTTTGTTTGTGCAAGTGTCCATGCGTGGAGCGCGAGGATACTGACTGGCCAAAGCTAGAGGACAGGAGCGACGTTTCTTCCACGACCAATAGCATTGGAATCCAGGTAGGTCTTTCTGACCAACCTTTTGATTATGCAATTAGGAGCTTGCATGCAGTGTGTATGATTGTTGCTAGACCCCTATCGGGCTAGTAGGATCGCCTCTATCCGCAGAGGGGATTTACCTCACACAACACGTATCTTTGGTGAACTTTTTAGAAAATCTAGGTCTCGCTGCTTCACCACCTTGTATTCCTTTTCATCCAATGCCCAGAGGTTAGTATCCTCCTTCAAATATGTCAAATCGGTCATCCATGTTTTCCCAAAATCAGAAACATTCCTATATGGCGGTCCTTCTTTTCCGTCTGGGTATCAGTCAGTTTCTGGTATTTTTTCAAGAGCGTCTCCTCAACCCATCAAACATGGGGTATCATCTGGTCATAACGGAACTCCACCGTTGAGTGTAGAATAAATTTTTATGATGTCTGGTGCTATTCCAAATCCGCAACCTCAAGGTAGTTAGATTCCGCCTAGGGGGCAGCCTCAAGGTATTCAGATTCTGCCTGGGGGGCAACCTCAAGGGAGTTAAATACTGCCTGGGGGGCTTAGAGCAGTCAAATACCGCCTGGGGGGAAACCTCAAGGACAGTACATGCCTCAAGGTCAACCCCAGACTCAATATATGCCTCAAGGTCAACCTCAGACTCAATATATGCCTCAAGGTCAACCCCAGTATCAATATATACGTCAAGGTCAACCCCAGTTTCAGTAAGTGCCTCAAGGTTATCAACCTCAAGGTCAGTACCAATCTCAAGGTTTCCAACCACCTTTTGGTCAACCATTTGTTCAAGGAACTAGAAATGTACCTTTCAATTATCAGTCCTACACTCAACCTAGTTATGGTCGTCAATATGCTCAACCTGTTATGGGTCCTTACCCCGGAATGAATATGGTGTGGGATCCATATGAAATTCAACAGATTTTTCAACCCAATGTGCACTTGATGCAAGCCAGGCCTGCAATTACCAGGATGTTACTCGATTGCAGATCAAAATGCAATTCTTATTTCTTGTTGAGAAAATCCCCTTTCTGCGTGCAGTTTCAAATCCTTTTAAAAACTTCATCCAATAAACATCGTTACTTATTTCCATTACATAGGACTTCATAGGACTTTTATTTCTGGAATTTTAAAATCCCAATTGTGATAAAATAAATGTGTGCACTGGCAAACTCACCCTTGATATAGCACCAAACCAACATTAATATCATACAATCCAGTACCACGCTCCCATGAACGCAAACATAAGATGCCTTCACTTACGTGTAGTGCAAAAAGACAAAGTCGAGTCTTCAGATGTAGAGGATCTTCTTTGAGCTAGAAATGCGCCATTATCTATAGGGATGGAATGTAATTTGCATCTCTTATATATAAACTATCCATTACCGCATATGACATCGATGGCACCTTCAATATAACATTTTCAAAAGTAATGTTGGTTCTGTCCTCAGCGCAAACAGAGTATTCCTTCGCTTCTGGATCATTCAATCAACAATTAAACACCAAGAGAAGCTTTAAACCCCGTGGCCACACATATACAAATATACGGGAAACGCTTTAATTGTCTGCCGAGCTCTTGGCCAGAACTAAAGATCATACACATGCACCCTTTAGAATCAGGATTGTCAAAGGTCAATCACTCGTCTTCATAAACCCTTTTGGATAGTCGCATACCCAATTGAGGACCTCATCTGAAGGAACTGGGCATTCCTTCAAATAGATACTCCGTGCATCAACAAGGTTCAGAGGATTCTTGTGAAGCCCACTTAGATACACCTGGTATAGTTAATCGCAAGGACACAAGGCAATACAAGGCAATACTTCAAATTTTCTGTCCATGCTCTGGGATAATTTGTTACAATAATATTGGTAAAATTACAAAACTGCACCAGAATTACTCCAAAAGCCGAAGAGAAGCCGAAGAGTTCCCAATTAGGTTACAATTACGCTCCTTGGTTTTTTTAAAGGACAACTCAAAACTGAACATAACGTTGTGGTGTCATTTTCATTATCTAACACTGCATTTCCTATGAAGCCTTTCAGATTAATGATAGCCTTAAACTACTCCTAAACTCGATTTCAAATGGGATGAATGCAGCAAGGGATTAAAATCCACAAGTTATGCAACGGTTATTCAAACACATCGATTTATTCAAACTGTTAATCGACCATACAACCACCTCCAACACTTTTGTAGAATTTAACTCGAGCCTTCTTGGTTTATTATGAAGATCACAGTTCATTGGCATTGTCTTCCTTTCATTATAGATCGATATAAACGACCATTCACACTTTCACATGGATTTAACAATTGTCATATTAATATTCATTCTTCGAGCTATACAACTTTCACAATCAACCAATCTCTCTCTCTCTCTCTCTCTCTCTCTCTTCTCCTCTCCTCTCTCTCTCTTCTTCTCATTATATATTATATATATTATATATTATATATATATATATATATATATATATATATATATATATTATATATATATATATATATATATATATATAATTATCATTATATTATATATATATATATATATGATTTAAAACAAAACAAATTACTTACAAACTTGTGTTGGCCAGATAATTAGAATTGATGGCCCTTTACAAACTGCCCGAAGGTGTCCAAGCAGAAAACCCTCTGTTTCCTACTCTACTCTTTCACTCACTCCTTCTCTGATCTTCAATGTCTTTGAGGCCTCATAATTTATAAAACTTAGCATGACCTAAAAAATCCTAAAATCACTCAACTACAAGCTCTAAACTCTACATGCAATGCATACATATGGAAAAAAGCATCTTGAGGCTTTATTCCATCTTTTTCCCTGTTCTAAAAACAAGAAAAGCTTCCTTATCCCTTAATGATCCACATCCATTGCTTTTACGCCTAAAAGCTCTCCTTAGTTTCTATGTTCCCATTTATTTACTTTGGAAACATCTAATTAACCACACTTAAAGGCCTAAATATTAAACTGACTTGTAACTTAGGAAAATAATTCCACAAATGCATGACCCCTATGTCTATTATTTACAGTAATTTCCCTTTGGGCTGAATGCTCCTGCATCAGACTCCCAAGGTAGAAAAAATTCATGATCTCCTGATCATGTGTTTAGATCTATGTTTGCCTAGATCCCATATCTTGTGTTGCAACTTTCCATTTGTCGCTGCTTCTATCTGTTTTTATTCTCCAGGTCTCCACACTTTATGCTGCCTTGCTCCACTAGCTGCACTCTCACAATCTTCTGATGTCTTCCTTTTGCTGCTTCTCATTTGTTTCACTGTTGCTGGTCTCTTCTAGGACTCCTTCATCATCATCTGTCTCATCATTTCAATTTATTTGTCTAGCAGATTTTCTCCAGCTTCTTCAGTAAGACCTGTACTCACAAAACAATTGTTAGAATAAAAAATATAAGGCATCAGTGCCTCTTCTACTGCTATCAATGTTGTCTCAGCTGTCATCATAAATGTTGCCCCAGATGTTGCTCTAGCTATCACTATGGATGTTTCTGCCTCCAAAACTTCCTGTCCCTCTGCAACATTCCTTTGCTAGTCACCTACAATTTCATATGCAACTTTTTTCTCTGGTTCAGATGTCTCCAAGCAAATATTTCAGCACATAAGTCCTCTGTCTCTCCAACTCTCTTCTCTGGAGATCTAGTTTTCTATACAATTCAACAATTTCATTAGGAGTAGAACTTGGAAACTTCACACAATTTTCTATACCTTCAACAACTTTTGACCAATCATCAGCTGGTCCAACATTCTGATTAGACTCCTTCATCTTCATTTTATCATCATCGATCTGAACAGCCTTCAGATTCAACTCTTATTGGACAAATTCTAAAGCTTGTTCATCTCCCTGTTCTGTACCTGCAAACATGCACAACTCATTAGTTTTTAAATCACAAGATTTTTTAGTCTTGACTGCTTCCTCTATTATTTCACCAATTTCTAACTCAGTTGCTTTGAGTTCTTCCCGTCTCAACTGTACAACCATTATCTGCTCCAACTTCCTCAGCTCCCCTGTTAACTGCATGCTTATCTGTAAATCTCTTTTCTACTGTAGCCTCTGCCACTTCACTCTCTTCCTCATCAGTAAACCATGTCTCTGGTCTTTCACATTTTCCTACAACAACTCCATCAATAGCTCAAGATGAACTGCTATCTCAGCTTTCTCTTTCTCATACTCTTCCTAAGTCAACTATTGTCTTATGCCATTTGCCTTGGCATATTTCTTCTCTTTTCTACTGTGGCCTCTTTCTGAACCTCTGCTCTCTCCTTTATGACTTTCAGTAGTCATCTCCTTCGCCAGGAGTTCCTCACCTATGAGTTGCATGAAGCCTCTACCACGGCAACCTCTCTTGCTGCCACTTACCTCACCAATCCTTCCCTCCGGATCTGGTCTTTTGGTAATCATTGGTCCTTTGCTGGAACCTTTCGAACATCCTCTACTGCTCCTGTAGGCTTCTCTCATCTGCAACTTTATTCAACCTCTGTTGAATCTTTAGGTTCTGCCACATCCACTTAGAATCCCTTGCTGGACTCCTTTATCACTTTACTCTCTACTACAATATTCATCAGTTCCAAAAATCTAGCATTCATTCATCACATGCAATTAACTTAAAAAAAAACTTGAATCTTCAAACAGAACTATTCTAGCTCTGATACCACCTAATGCAAGCCAGGCCTGCAATTACTAGGATCTTACTCGATTGCAGATCAAAATGCAATTCTTGTTTCTTGTTGAGAAAATCCCCTTTCTTCTTGCAATTTCAAATCCTTTTAAAAAATTCATCCAATAAACATCGTTACTTATTTCCATTACATAGGACTTCATAGGACTTTTATTTATGGAATTTTAAAATCCAAATTGTTATGAAATAAATGTGTGCACTAGAAAACTCACCCTTGATATAGCACCAAACCAACATTAATATCATACAATCCAGTACCATGCTCCCATGAACGCAAACATAAGATTCCTTCACTTACGTGCAGTGCAAAACACAAAGCCGAGTCTTCAAACGCAGAGGATCTCCTTTGAGCTGGAAATGCACCATTATCTATAGGGATGGAATGTAATTTGCATCTCTTATATATAAACTGTCCATTACTGCATATGACATCGATGGCACCTTCAATATAACATTTGCAAAAGTAATGCTGGTTCTGTCCTCAGTGAAAACAGAGTATTCCTCCACTTCTGGATCCTTCAATCAACAATTAAACATCAACATAAGCTTTAAACCCCACGGCCACACATATAAAAATATACGGGAAATGCTTTAATTGTCCGCCGAGCTCTTGGCCAGAACTAAAAATCATACACATGCACCCTTTAGAATCAGGATTGTCAAAGGTCAATCGCTCCTCTTCATAAACCCTTATGGATAGTCGCATACCCAATTGAGGACCTCATCTGAAGGAACTGGGCATTGCTTCAAATAGATACTCCGTGCATCAACAAGGTTCGGAGGATTCTTGTGAAGCCCACTTAGATACACCTGGTATAGTTAATCGCAAGGACACAAGGAATTACAAGGCGATACTTCAAATTTTCTGTCCGTGCTCCGGGATAGTTTGTTACAATAATATTGGTAAAATTACAAAACTGCGCCAGAATTACTCCAAAAGCCGAAGAGAAGCTGAAGAGTTCCCAATTAGGTTACAATTACGCTCCTTGGTTTTTTTAAAGGACAACTCAAAACTGAACATAACGTTGTAGCGTCATTTTCATTATCTAACACTGCATTTCCTATGAAGCCTTTCAGATTAATGACAGCCTTAAACCGCTCCTAAACTCGATTTCAAATGGGATGAACGCAGCAAGGGATTAAAATCCACAGGTTATGCAACAGTTATTCAAACACATCGATTTATTCAAACTGTTAATCGACCATACAACCACCTCCAACGCTTTTGCAGAATTTAACTCGAGCCTTCTTGGTTTATTATGAAGCTCACAGTTCATTGGCGATGTCTTCCTTTCATTACAGATCGATATAAACGACCATTTAGGCTTTCACATGGATTTAACAATTGTCATATTAATATTCATTCTTCCAGCTATACAACTTTCACAATCAACCAATCTATATATGTATGATTTAAAACAAAACAAATTACTTACAAACTTGTGTTGGCCAGATAATTAGAATTGATGGCCCTTTACAAACTTCTCGAAGGCGTCCAAGCAGAAAACCCTCTATTTCCTACTCTACTCTTTCACTCACTCCTTCTCTGATCTTCAATGTCTTTGAGACCTCATAATTTATAAAACTTAGCATGACCTAAAAAATCCTAAAATCACTCAACTACAAGCTCTAAACTCTACATGCAATGCATACATATGGAAAAAAGCATCTTGAGGCTTTATTCCGTCTTTTTCCATGTTCTAAAAACAAGAAAAGCCTCCTTATCCCTTAATGATCCACATCCATTTCTTTTACGCCTAAAAGCTCTCCTTAGTTTCTATGTTCCCATTTATTTACTTTGGAAACATCTAATTAACCATACTTAAAGGCCTAAATATTAAACTGACTTGTAACTTAGGAAAATAATTCCACAAATGCATGACCCCTATGTCTATTATTTACAATAATTTCCCTTTGGGTTGAATCCTGCATCAGCAATTGTCATCTCAACCTGGATAACTTATGGTTTCTGGTTTAACCAGCAACCCGTCCAACCTACTATTCAAACTTCTGCACCTAGTGTAGCTCATCAGTCTGGGCCTAGTTCACCTTGAACTCTGCCTCAATCGACTACTGCAACTACTGCAACTTCTGTTTAATCTACCCCACCTACTTCTGGAGTATCGACAGCTCCAGTTTCTAGTGTTCCTATATCAACTCCTCAGACCTCTTTACCCCAGTCTGGACCTACAATTCAGACTTCGGTTCAGATGCCTGTAGGAAAACCTGGTCCAAGTACGGTTGTCACAAGTCAACCTCAATTTATTTATCAACCATATGAGGGATAGTATCAGTATGGTCCTACTATGCAAAGCCTAGTTTATCAGTATCAACCGTACCTTGGGTATACATATCAATAACCTCAATCTCAACAACCCCATTTTGGTCCGGTTAATCCTGGTTTTCCAGGAGGATATAATATTCCGAATGAAAATCCAATTCCAGGTTATCCTTGGTATCCTCCTCCTAGAGCTGGCCTTGTGACCCAAGGTTTTCGAGACCCTAACTGTCAGTTACCGTTCATCGCAACTTTGAATTTACTTGACTTGTCGCACCTTACGAACGATCCAATTTATTATCTTCCGTACTGGCCGCCAATGCCTAATAAGTTGCCTAGTGATATTCCTAAGTTTGAGAGTAAACCAGGAGAGGATCTGTCGAATCATGTGATGACTTATCACCTCTAGTGTGCATCGAATTCCATTATAGATAATTCAATTCGCTTACGGCTTTTTCAATGCACTCTAATTGGTCTTGCGACTAAGTGGTACATTGAGTTGCCACGAAGCTCTTTTTATAACTTTGGTCAGTTAGCTACTTCATTCTTAACTCATTTTCAGTTGCTTGTCAGATATGACAATGGCACGGAATTATTTACTTCATTAAAACAGTCAACGTCTACATATATTTAAGACCATATTCATGAATGGCAACGTCGATGACGTTTAGTGAAAGTTTTTATCCTGGATCAAATTTTGGCACAATGGTTTGTTAAATAATTATTACCTAAAATCACTGAGGATGTAGCTAAGGCAGGAGTAGTTACTGAGGAGCAAGTAATTGCTCAGGCTCAGTACCTTGACCTCGTTTATACGCAGTAGGGTACTTGACATGAAAAAATCCCTGATCTTCCCAAACAAAATCAAATAACTGCAACTCCTTCAGGGTCTCATGCTACTGATGGTATGATTGGTTTAGTTAATACCATGCGTATATCATCCTTGCAGTAGATTATTTTACCAAGTGGGCCGAGGCGATGCCTACGTTTTCGGCAGACGACAAAACTGCTGCTATTTTCGTTTTAAATCATATAATTACTAGGTCCAATTCCAGGTTATCCTAGGTATCCTCCTCCTGGATCTAGCCTTGTGACCCAAGGTTTTCGAGACCCTAACCATCAGTTACCGTTCATCGCAACTTTGTATTTACCTGATTTGTCATGCCTTACGAATGATTCAATTTATTATCTTCTGTATTGGCTGCCAATGCCTAATAAGTTGCCCAATGATATTCCTAAGTTTGAGGGTAAACCAGGAGAGGATCCGTCGAATCATGTGATGACTTATCACCTCTGGTGTGCATCAAATTCCATTATAGATGATTCAATTTGCTTACGGATTTTTCAACGCACTCTAATTGGTCTCGCGGCTAAGTGGTACATTGAGTTGCCACGAAGCTCTTTTTATAACTTTAGTTAGTTAGCTAATTCATTCTTAACTCATTTTTAGTTGCCTGTCAGATATGACAATGGCACGAAATTATTAACTTCATTAAAACAGTCAACGTCTACATATATTTTAGACCATATTCATGAATGGCAACGTCGACGATGTTTAGTGAAAGTTTTTATCCTGGATCAAATTTTGGCAGAATGGTTTGTTAAATCATTATTACCTAAAATCACTAAGGATGTAGCTGAGGCAAGAGTAGTTACTAAGGAGCAAGTAATTGCTCAGGCTCAGTATCTTGACCTCGTTTATACGCAGTAGGGTACTTGACACGAAAGAATCCCCGATCTTCCCAAACAAAATCAAATAACTGCAACTCCTTCAGGGTCTCATGCCACTGATGGTATGATTGGTTCAGTTAATACTATGCGTATATCATCCTTGCGGTAGATTATTTTACCAAGTGGGCCGGGGTGATGCCTACATTTTCGGCAGATGGAAAAACTGCTACTATTTTCATTTTCAATCATATGATTTCTAGGTCCAATTCCAGGTTATCTTGGGTATCCTCCTCTTGGAGCTGGCCTTGTGACCCAAGGTTTTCAAGACCCTAACTGTCAGTTACGGTTCATCGCAACTTTGGATTTACCTAACATGTTGCGCCTTACGAATAATCCAATTTATTATCTTCCATACTGGCTGCCAACGCCTAATAAGTTGCCCAGTGATATTCCTAAGTTTGAGGGTAAACCAGGAGAGGATCCGTCGAATCATGTGATGACTTATCACCTCTACTGTGCATCAAATTCCATTATAGATTATTCAATTCGCTTACGGCTTTTTCAACGCAGTCTAATTGGTCTCGCGGCTAAGTGGTACATTGAGTTTCCACGAAGCTCTTTTTATAACTTTAGTCAGTTAGCTACTTCATTCTTAATTCATTTTCAGTTGCTTGTCGGATATGACAATGGCACAGAATTATTAACTTCATTAAAACAGTCAACGTCTACATATATTTCAGACCATATTCATGAATGGCGATGTCGACGACGTTTAGTGAAAGTTTTTATCCCGGATCAAATTTTGGCAGAATGGTTTGTTAAATCATTATTACCTAAAATGACTGAGGATGTAGCTAAGGTAGGAGTAGTTACTAAGGAGCAAGTAATTTCTCAAGCTCAGTATCTTGACCTCGTTTATACGTAGTCGGGTACTTGACACAAAAAATCTCCGATCTTCCCAAACAAAATCAAATAACTGCAACTCCTTCAGGGTCTCATGCCACTGATGGTATGATTGGTTCAGTTAATACCATGCGTATATCATCCTTGCGGTAGATTATTTTACCAAGTGGGCCGAGGCGATGCCTACATTTTTGGTAGACAGAAAAACTGCTGCTATTTTTGTTTTCAATCATATAATTGCTAGGTCCAATTCCAGGTTATCCTAGGTATCCTCCTCCTGGAGCTAGCCTTGTGACCCAAGGTTTCAAGACCCTAACCGTCAGTTACCATTCATCGCAACTTTGCATTTACCTGACTTGTCGCACCTTACAAACTATCCAATTTATTATCTTCCGTACTGGTCGCCAATGCCTAATAAGTTGCCCAGTGATATTCCTAAGTTTGAGGGTAAACCAGGAGAGGATCCGTCGAATCATGTGATGACTTATCACCTCTGGTGTGCATCAAATTCCATTATAGATGATTCAATTCGCTTACGGCTTTTTCAACGCACTCTAATTGGTCTCACGACTAAGTGGTACATTGAGTTGCCACGAAGCTCTTTTTATAACTTTAGTTAGTGAGCTACTTCATTCTTAAATCATTTTCAGTTGCCTGTCAGATATGAAAATGACACGGAATTATTAACTTCATTGAAACAATCAACGTCTACATATATTTCAGACCATATTCATGAATGGCGACGTCAACGACGTTTAGTGAAAGTTTTTATCCCGGATCAAATTTTGGTAGAATGGTTTGTTAAATCATTATTACCTAAAATCACTAAGGATGTAGCTAAGGCAGGAGTATTTACTGAGGAGCAAGTAATTGCTTAGGCTCAGTACCTTGACCTCGTTTATATGCAGTCGGGTACTTTACACGAAAAAATCCCCGATCTTCCCAAACAAAATCAAATAACTGCAACTCCTTCAGGGTCTCATGCCGTTGATGGTATGATTGGTTCAGTTAATACCAAGAGTAAGAAGAAATCTACAAAGAATTCTTCTCCTATTATAACTTTACTAGATTCCCTGACAGGAGAAGCTTCCGCTGAAGTTCCTGCCGATATTCATGTTGTAGAATCTTCTACGGCCAAATCAAAATCCAGCGGTAAAAAGAAAGGGAAGAAGAAAAATAAACAAAATGCAAAAGAGAAACCAGAAAAAATTGAATCTACTGACGAGAAACATAAACCTCACTATCCTTGTCTCATCTATGATGAGGAGCACTTTACAAGAGATTGTCCACATTGAGCTAAGGTTTCGAAGATTGTCAAAGGTTCTCAAATGCCTGCTGTCTTGAAGGATCCTTTTCCTAGTCAAGATAGTAAGATGATAGGTTCTTCCTCAAATGCCTCAGAATAACCAATTATGATGATGTCCCATGTCAGGATTGCGACACGATCGCAAGATTATGGAAGTAAAAATCCTGTTGGTGGTAAGGAACCAGAATCTTCTAGTTCAAACCCGTCAATGTCAACTCCTCCTGGTTCCGATCCGCTACAGATCGAGAAACCTAATCCAGACTTAGTAATCAAACCGCCTGCTAAAGGTATACTTTAGAAGTCATCTTTCAATCCACATGCGAGAGATGCTCAGAACTATAACATTGTTGAAGATTTAGCTATGTCCCCTTCAGCAATGTTGGCTTTGGAGGTGTTGCAATCATGTCCAGCACAAAGTAAATTTCTTTTTTCTGCTATAGGAGCTATTGATGTTCAGGATTCCAACGTTATAATCTTCAATTTAGAAAATAGTACACCTCCCTTACCTCATAAATGGCTTTCCAGATCCTAGTGTTAGTCAAAAACAGGCTTTGCTTTTGGACTATGATTGATGAGGGAGCTTCTACGTGTATTATGTTGATTCAGTGTTGGAGATCGCTTGGTTCTCCGATGCTCAATCAATCCCTGAAAATTTTAAAGGCTTTTGATGGCCGAGGGTTTCATCCTTTTGGCATTCTACAGGATTTACCTATAGGAGTAGAAGGGAAAACTGTTAATCTAGATGTGGAAGTGGTTGATGCCCCTCTGGATTACAACCTTCTTTTGGATCGTAGTTGGTCTTATGTTATGACTGTTGTTATTTCATCGGTCTTTTGGCTTATTAAATTCCCTCATAATGGAAAGATCGTTACAATAGATCAGTTAAATGACTTTTCATCTGACCCAACCTCTTCTGAGAGTATTCAACATGTCGGTAAAACAGCTATCCCTTATAAGGATTTTGGGGTGGGATTGATCAAAGATTCTGGTTTACTAGGAACTTTTTCTTTTCCTCCTCCTCACGTATCACCTTAATTTGCAACCATTCACATGATTTCATTGAACACTATTGCTTTTGATGATCCTTGGATCATACCTTCCGATTCCAAGGTGGACTCATTTGCTGATGCCATGCCCTTGAGTCCCTTTGAAGTTGCATATCAGGCGGTACAGTCGCTTTCTGACCCTAGTTCAACTGAAATTGATCTAATGAATGTGATCCATGGGGAGTCACTTTCCATCTCAACCTCAGATTCAACAACTTTTTCTGAACTTGTTCATACTGATGAGCAGATTCATGAGCTTTTGTCTGTTGATGATTTACCATGGGAAGATCTTCATCATCGATCTTTGTTTTTACCTGAGCTTGATCATTTTGAAAAGGATTTCTCATCTATTTTTCCCACTGATTATGTCAAGGAACCACAGAATCCATTGCAACACCCTGATTCTGAGTTGAATTTGGGAAATATTTCTCGAACGATTCCTATTGTCATTTCAGTGAAACTCAAAATTATTGAAAACATTCATATAGATTCTTCCTATACGGACGAGGAAATCCAAACTTATAAAGCCCTTTCAAGAATTTCGCGATTTGTTTACCTGGTCATATGAAGAGATGCCAGGAATTGATCCATCAATTATTGTCCATGAACTAAAAACTTACCCGGATGCTAAACCTGTCCGGCAACGTTTGCGTCAGATACACCCAAGAAAAGTTGCTGCTATTAAAGCTGAAGTTGAGAAATTACTTCGAGCAGGTTTCATATATCCAATTCCTTTGACGGATCGGGTATCGAATATTGTTCCTGTTAACAAAAAGCAAGGAACGATAAGAATATGTATTGATTATAGGGATATTAATTGAGCTTGTCCTAAAGACAATTATCCAACTCCCTATATCGATCAAATAATTGATGATTGTGCCGGCAGTGAAATGTTCTCCTTTATGGATGGATTTTCCAGTTACAATCAAATTAACATACTCCCTGTTGATAAACCAAAAACAACTTTCATTTGTCCGTGGGGGACCTTTGCTTATTGCAAACTACCTTTTGGGTTGAAGAACGTTGGAGAAACTTTTCAACGGGCTATGTCTTACGCATTTCACGACATCAAGCACATTGTGCAGCCTTATCTCGATGATTTACCTGCTCATTCATTACATAGAGCCGATCATCTCACTCATTTATGAGCCCTTTTTATGATATGTAGGCATTATAGAATTAGGTTGAATCCACACAAATGTGTTTTCTGTATAGAAACGAGTCACTTACTGGGATTTGTTCTCTCAAAAGCCAGCATTCGTGTCGAGCCTTCGAAGGTTGAAGCCATTGTCAAATTACCTCCACCTTTAACTCTTCGCCAACTCCAAAGTTTGCAAGGGAAAGCAAGCTTTTTACGTCGATTCATTCCTAACTACGCCGAGATAACGAAAGGTTTTACCAGGTTGTTGAAACAGAACACTCCATTCTTTTGGGATGAGATAGATCAGAAATCTTTTGATGCACTTAAACACATGTTGACCCATGCACCGTTGTTGCATCCTCCCAACTACAACCAGAATTACTTTTTTTACCTCGCCGCTTCTCTTTCCACCATTGGGATGGTTTTAGTTCAGGAAGATGGATTCAACGCTGAACATGTGATTTACTATCATAGTCGAACTCTGAATCTGACCGAGCTTAAATATTCACATGTGGAGAAATTGGCCCTGGCAGCTGTTCAAGCTGTCCAGCGATTTCGTCACTACATTCTACTACGCAAAACCACAGTAATTTCTGACTGTAACCCTATGACGTATATTTTGACTAAACAATTGCTAGGGGACAAGTATTCCAAGTGGATTGTTATCCTGCAGGAATTTGACCTGGAATTTGAAAAATCCAAGTCAGAGAAGTCTTTTGTTTTTGCGGAATTAATGTGTGACTTCCCGCGTACTGATACTGAAACTGTGGCAGAAGAATCCCTTGTGGATGAATCTTTGTTTCTTATCAGTACTCTTGATCCATGGTATAGGGATATAATTGTCTATCTCCAAACCCAATATTTTTGGCTTGAAATCTCACGATCTCAACGAAGGAAAATACGTTTCCAATCCCAAAAGTACAAAATTATTGGAGATACACTCTATCGTTGTGGAGTGGATTCCGTTTTCCATCGTTGTTTAACTGATGAGGAAGCTGAAAAGGTTCTGAATCACTGTCACTCTGGAGCGTGTGGTGGTCATATGTCTGGGTATGCCACATCCCAAAAGATATTGCGCGATGGTTATTTATGGCCATCCTTATTTAAAGATTGTACCAATGCAATGCCACAATTGCCAAATTTTTGATCGAAAGATGCGTGCTCCACCTGCTCCTCTCCATCCTATAATTGCCATTGGTCCTTTCGCAAAATGGGGTATAGATTTTATTACATGTAACCCTCACTCAGTCGGGGTCATCTGTATATCATCCTTGCGGTAGATTATTTTACCAAGTGGGCCGAGGTGATGCCTACATTTTCGGCAGACGGAAAAACTGCTGCTATTTTCGTTTTTAATCATATAATTGCTAGGTTCGGTGTTCCTCAAGCGATTATCACTGATCATGGGAGTCATTTTCGAAACATCATGATGACTGAACTAACAGATCATCTTGGCCTGCGTCATGATAGCTCTACTCCATATTACCCACAGGCTAATGGTCTGGTTGAGGCAATCAACAAAGTTCTAGTTATCATGATCCGACGAATCATTGGTATTCATCGGTCGAATTGGCATAACATGTTATTTTTAGCACTTTGGGCGTACCGAACCTCAGTCAAAACATCAATAGGTTTCACTCCTTTTCAACTTGTTTACGAGTTGAAAGCAGTGTTACCCATTGAATGCGAAATTCCGTCGTTTCAAATAGCCATAGAATTACTTCCAGCCACTTCTGAAGAAGAAAAACGTTTGTTTTATTTAGCTCAATTAGATGAGAATCGACATGATGCTGCATTAGCAATCGAGACTCACGCAAAATGGATAAAAGCTCAGTATGATCGAAATGTTACACCTCGTAATTTTTCGGAAGGAGACCTAGTTTTATTATACGATCAAGCTAACGATAAGCTAGTAGTTGGAAAATTCGTACCCATGTGGCATGGTCCTTCACGTAAGCTGGCCAAAGGGGCCTATGAATTAGTAGATTTTGATGGTGTCTCTTTAGGTAGACCCAGAAATGGGCTTTATCTGAAAAGATATTATTCTTAGAGTTTGGTGTGGAGATTCTTGTTAGAATAGATTTCTTTCTAGTTGGTGTGTTTTTGATTAGAAGGTGTGCCTAGTTTAGAGAGTGTGTTATCATTATTCATGCTTATCTTGGTTTTACTCTTGATATTGCAGATGTCGACGTCTTCTCAAACATACATTGGTTTTGCTGATGGTGCTTGTCGTAGTACACAGAATATTTCTTCCGCAGCTTGGGTTATCTATTCACCCTCTGACGAGTTAGTATCTATGCATGGAGTAAGCCTTGGTCAAACAACAAACAACATTGCAGAGTATAGTGCAGTGGTGGAGTTATTATCTGAATCTATTTCATTTGGGATTCGGAGTTTGATAGTGAGGTTAGATTCTGAACTCGTTGTATTACAGCTTAATAGAGTATATGCCATTAGAAATCCAGTTTTATTAAGATTATTTTGAGAGTGCGTCCCTTGGAACGTGAATTTGATTACATTGAATATCAGCATATTCCAAGATCTTTAAATACATTAGCAGATGCAATTGCTTCTCAAGTGTTAAGTAGACATGTGCGATAATCATACAAGTAAATTTTAAAACATTCCATAACATGTTTAACAAGACAAGCCAGCAATAACGATATCATATATATATAGGAGTGTGTCAAAAAATACATCGTCCTCGATCATAGGTTGAAAAACACCTTATGATCGGCAAAAATGATAGGTACAAAAAGCAAAATGTCATGTGAGACTACAATAAGCGATCATCCCTTCACTGGTGATGATCTCGATACGAAACCACTGCACGGGCCACCTTACAAAGGAACATCCTAAAAGGTCTGGGGACTCCAATCACATAGCGCTGAAGTCGACGAGGGATGTTGTCTATGCTGGTCTCGGGAATGTCCCCTGTCAGACGCTCTAGATGGCTCTCCAACTCGGCCAAAGTCTCTGCTGATTCGTCCTGTGAGGCTGGAGTTGGTGCAACTGGTTGTTTTCTCTCAAAAGGCCGGAGAGCGGCTGGTCACTGTGGGCCCACATCTGCATTTTGAAATTATTACTATCAGTTTTAAGACGATATAAAAATAAAAAAATAAAAATTAGGAAAATGTTGAAAATGATTTTACCTGAGTCATCCCACTGCTCTCCTGGAGGAAGAGCCATGTCTGGGTCTCCACGAAAATCAATCCCAGCATAAGGGAAGTCTTGAATAGAAAAAACATGGTTCTCCAACCATTGGAAATACTCAGGTTTGAACCGAACGACCTCGGTCCCCTCATTAGGATGATGGGCCATGACTGTGACCCATCGCATCAGTTTGGGCTCTCGAGGAAGCCCAGCTCCAACAGTAAGGTGCTGCGGGATCAGCATAGGAATCCTCTCCAGGCCAAAACTCATGACTAAAGCCCCATAACCAAAAGTATTAAGTCATTTGTCCTTGGCCCTGGTCAATTGGCCCTTCACATTGGCCAACACAGCATCGCACCAGTTGAAGATGGTGCCTTGGAAGAAATCAACTGCCATACGCATCTGGGATCCAGTGGCAATATGTAATGCGGCAGCTCCGCAAAGTCTAGTAACAGTGAACGCAATCACCATGAGCTCAGGATGGGATATGGTCTTTATATCTATCCCTTTGTCTCTAGTCTGGCGGTTGCAGTACTCTAACTGGAGGCTATCGACAGAATGGTCACCTGCCCTAGTCCCGAACAGAGTCAAGTCAGCACCTCTCTTAGGCAAACCAGTCAAGAAATATATATCCGCCGGCTCGATTTCGAGCTAGTGGCCACTAATAAAGAAGCACTGGTCCTCAACACTCCATCTGTCAACCATCCACTGTAAGAAATCCACCTGAGCCCTCATGCCAGGAATGGCCCAGTATTTGTACAAGCTGCATGCCCTCAAAGCATCAAGTGAAGGCTGATGATTCTATGCAGCAGCATCCACGTCCTCGTGCTCTCGTTCGCGCCAATCTAGCATGATGTACTACCTGCATCAAGCATAAAGATGAATTAGAATGCTAGAAAATGTTTTCATTGGTCTGTTTTTGAGAGATTTTGGGTTAAAAACCCTCGCGACAGGGACCACACCCTAAGTGTTAGACACAGTGCGTGGGACCGCACTTTGTCTACACATAAGGTGCGGACCCCAAGCTTTTTCCCAATGGAGAAAAAGTCGAGGTCCGCAGGTCCGCAGTGGTAAACCTGCGAACCCTGAGCGCGGGTTTTATGCCTAAAAAACCTCCCAAAGAATTAAATGAAAGACTAAAATGAAAATTGAAACGGTTAAAAATGAAGAGTAGGATGATGTGGATTACCTGGAGAAGACGGCGTTCGATTCCGACGGTTGGATTTTCCGCAATCTTCACAGGAAGTTTTCTGAGCAAAAGCACTATTTTCTCACCCAAACCACAAATGGTAAAAATGAATGGTAAAAGGCCCTTTTTATAAGTTTTTTGAGTAAATAAATTGCAAATTTGTTTATGTTTCACTTTGAAAAGGTATTCTTGCGACATTTTTATCCCTTTCAAACAAGTATGAGTAATGCTTGTGATTTTGTGCAAGATAACGGATTATTCAGGCGAAATCTATCATTTTCAGCTAGAGTCACCTTTAAGCTCTTTTCTGACTCCTAAAACATGAAAAGATTGTGAAGTTTTTCTTTTAAACTCGTTAAAACGGAATTAAAAGACGGTCCATTTACAGCTCTTTTCCGACCGTAAAAACATAAAAAGATTGCCGGATTTTTGTCATTTCAAATTCGATATTGGTTATAAAACG
>APFE031153219.1:0-31168 GCA_000404065.3 Pinus taeda | reverse complement strand
CCATTCCACCAGCTCAAAAAAAATCAACTGCTTCCGATCTAAAATTCGTGAGAACGAAGTATTTCTTGTACAGAGATCGACTGTATGGGCATTCACCGGATATCTCACCTTCCAAAAGAAGGATGAATCCAGAGGCTACCTTGCCCGATTACAGACTCTGCCTGAAGAAATAAAACGTAGTCACTTCCTGAATAATAGATCTGATGATCAATCCTCGCTTTGATATCCTGTAGAAATCTCTTCTACAAATCAACCAGCTCTGATACCATGTACAAATTTTGAATAATTTAACACATATTCAATGGAGATTATCCTGATCATGTACTATTGCGAAAACATACACAATACATAAGCTCCTCTACGTTGATCATCAATATAGCAGCATCAATAACAATAAAACATCAAGAGCATTCACACATTAACACAGTATGTATCCCGGGGAAGGCATCTCGCTAAAAACCCTAACTATCTGTATATAATGATTGAGTCATGTAACATTACACAGCATAATACTTCTCACAAGTATCTCCACCTCTGTTACACACAATACAGCTCAGATCTGAATCAATCACTGGCTCAAATCTCCTTCACTGCTTGCCTGCCTCCACTGCTTAATACCTGCATGAGAATGAATGATAATTCCAAAGCAAACTCGTATTTACTTGGAAAAATCATGTGAGCACAAGCTACATGGGAAAATATGTGGGAAAACTCATTGGCATACTCAATCCCTTGATTGTGTAAGATCTGATGCACAACTATAGTCACAACTGATAGCAATCTGATTCTCTAACACCTGTCCCTGCTGAACTGAACATGCACTGACATGCAACTGAGTTAACTGATGTATTCATTAGTTGTATTATGAGTTAATAACTTGTGAATTAATAATAACTAATTCACCCAACTCATCTCTAGTCTATTTGCCAGTTAGACTAAATACAACCAGTTTAACAAAGCTAAACTGAACACAAATCCATCAACTGCACCTCCAGTCCACTAAACTCAACTCACTTGAGTTCTAACTGAAGTCATGCATGCAAATATTCAACTAACCCATAAGAACCACGTATTTCCTTCATGCAATTGCATGTGCCACATCCGTAGCTCGAACTGAAGTGCTCTAAGAGAATAAGATTAAGTTTATAGTCCAAATATTATTGTGAGATAATAATATTTGACTTTTCTATTTTTAACCTGGCAGTCTAAAAATAGACTCTGCCCATATGTCTAAAAATAGAAGTCCATCTATTTTTACCAACATGACCAATCATCCACAAATAGCATCCTGCAACTCATAGACCATGATCCATATGTCTAAAAATAGACATAGTCTAAAAATAGACTTGCGCCAAAAATAGCCTGCGGGCCCACTTAGTGAAGGCGACTCTATTCACTAAGCTCCATCATCTTGTTGCATTCTCAACAAGCATTTCTTGTTGCACACTTTTCAACACCTTGTTCTTCTCCCTTCTTGGCCGCTTATAATTCTTTAGCCATGCGCTCATTCTTAGCTATCAAGAATCGAACACTCGAGCTGGTGGCTTTGGCATATGCTCTAGTATCATCAACCAATGTTGTTGGATGTTTGCGCACATCAGATACGATCACTCATTCTTCCAACTACGCAGGAGATATGTGGACATCAGAGTAGGCACTATATGTGACTGCACAACTGTGTGTTGTGACTCATCGAAACATATGTTGTGCATCTCCATCTCCAGATTGTCTTCAAGGATTTTTGTGTGCCCTTGATCGCTTGGGACTTTCTCTGCTTCAGGATCTAGCAAAGCCGATGGGGTGACCTCTTTGTTTTGAGGCATGAGGTCAATATTCTGATCTAACTCTCGTTGTACCATATCCATGTCCATTTGCTCTAGAATATATTCAATCTCTTGAGCTAAGTCCTTCTCCTGTGATTGCTCACCCTGTCTGCTATATGCCAGCTGTTGGGATGAGTTTATAACCTGTATGGGCGCAGTTTCATCAATTTGTGCATGTTGTGCCTCCTGTTGTACCTATCTCTACCGTGCTTCCTTATCTCTTTTGCACAACTCCTATTCTTCCTTGAGTTGTTGCTTCAACTCTTGCAACTCTTTTTTTGTTTCCTCCATCCTTTTTTTCTCTCTTACCCTTTGTGCGATCCTCTTGTTGTGCTGTCGCCTCTTCCTCAATCTCCAAATCTTCTTTCAACACAAGTGGATCTTCTTGAACTTGCAACGTTTTTCCGCCTCTACATTGTTAACAACCTTTCTCTTGCCTTTGTCACGCGCATGTTAGCTACCCTCTGCGGTTACTGATGATGCTGCTCTCTGAGATGTTGCTTCCCTCTTCTTTGCTAACCACTCGACAGCTATTCTAACCGATTCATTGAGCCTGGAGGAGTGTTAACAATATATCCATGGGTCTTCCTCAGGCCAATGACATGTCCCGTGGATCCAAGCAAATTTCACTCTCGCATAGTGGTCCTTCACCATGCAATGTAGGTCATACAAATTGAAACTTCTGGTGCTATAGGTGAATCTCTTGAAATCCTCCATCTCGGTCTCAGAATGCTTGAGATTCCGTATCTCACACAACCCGATCTACAAAGGAAGAGTGGGCCAAGGTGCCTTATTCTTCCTATGCAGTCTTGTTGAGAACCTTGTTGAGATGTGATATGACACCTCTTGCATGATGAGCTTATCCATGGAAAACTTTGGTAAAACATGCAGAGCCTTCTCCGCATTGTACATCTGTATGAAGCTGCCAAGGGGAGAGGCATACCAATATACTATGTCGATCAATGCCTCCATCGTTGCCTGCGACATGTAAGGTGGATCTTGCTCAAATATCATTTTGTACACCGAGGTGACAAAGTGGTCTAACAACTATATGATAACTCCATGGAAGTTGCATTCAGAGAAAAATCTACAATAAGTGTGAACAGAGGTTTGTGAAAGCGTCCACACCCAACCTAAGCCTGGGAACTACTGACAGGTACAAACTACATCCAAAATGTAAGCAAACATGTATATCTCTACTTGCAGACTCTTGGGCGAATGTTGGGCTTCTGTCACCTGTTCCTTCAACCTAAGAGCCAACATGTCAGACCAGTTGCAATGTCTTCCTTCACTGGCCAGTTGGTCTAACGCAATCACCCAACTATACAGGAAGGTCTTTGCGCTCTCTTAGCTGTATAAGAAGCATACAAATATGCGAAAGTACTAATATGCCCTCCACAATATCTTCATCCTGTAAACCTAGATGGGTGTTTTCCTAAACTTGGTTGGCTCTTTCACCCAGCTCTTCAAGGTATCTCTTGAGTTTGCACCGCTGCTGGGTCTGCTGAAGGGTTTCTCGATTTTGATCACCGATTGTGGCAAGTGATACATCTCTTCAAATTACTTTTCCCTGAAGTTAGCAAGTTGTGTTCCACTAGCACTTCTCAACACCATTGTCTCAAGATTAGTATGTGAGACAATCCAGTGGATCATGTCTGCATATGGAAACGTGGGATACCCGCATGCAATCCAATACAAGCCTTAATTGTGAGTGTTTACATAGACCCTACAGGCTTCCAGATTTTCCTCAAATGTGATTGAGAAGGTGTCATTTATATCCTACGATTTCATATTATTATCCTTGTCTATGAATAGCTTGGTGTCTTCGTAGATAGGCATGTTCATACACACTTTCTCAACCGTATCCCCAGTTGCACTTTCAACGGTGTCCTTTGACCTTGCTCTCTTGGAGGCTAGTGAACCTGTACTACTAAGAGACGGACGAACACTTGCAATAATTAGAGACATAGAAACACCCATGGCAAGAAATCTCTCTGTTGAAAACCAAAACAATTTTGAGGACTAACATGCAACATACCTAGGTGACGAATTAGGAAGATTGCACAATTTTCACCGGGAGGCTGGGAGATTGACTGCCAAAACTATGCAAGGCATAGTCTAGGTTGTTAGGAGGCTATCTGAATGCTAAAACTGTGCAATGCACAATCCAGATTGGCCTGTTGAGTACTTAAACTATGCAATTCCCAGTTTCAGTCAGGAATGACATGCAAACCCAAAAAACTGCATTGTACAATTTTTGGGGCCAACATGGCACTGCCTTCCAGAATTGCGCAAAGAAAGCCTAGAGGCCAGTGTGGGGCTAGTTTTGTGTAGTTTCTGGAGGGAAGGCAGAGCCTTCACTCTCATAAATGTGCATTTCTAGCTGGCCAAGGTAGCCCAGACCCGTTGTCGAGCGACTGAAAACATGAAAAGTTCTGAATGCATGGCGAAGCTAAATGTAAAAAAGAGTGAAAGATCATGCATGTAAATAGTGAGTGCATGATTCATAAAATGGGAAAACAAACATGTGTGTGAAGCGAGTCACCACAACGATGACAGTTAGTGCAGAAACATTGTCATGCATGCGGCAACAGTGAGATGCAATGAAAAAAATAAAACATCACTTTTAGAAGATAACATGCATTAAAAAAATAACAGACATTCAAAAAAACCAAGAAAACAACATTCACACAAAGAGAAATACAAAAAGTGATAGAAAAGAAGCAAAATACATGAAAAGTAGACTTACCTGGAGAAAGTTTAGTTGAATGTGTTGAAGACTCCTACATGTGATGTGGGATGTCAAAGCTCCAAGATCAATGTGAGGAATGAGATATGCAACGTTGAATAAATAAGTGTTGATGAGGATGAGGCTTATGACGTGCATGCCACAAATCTAGGAAAAGAGACACTTGGTGGGAAGTTTCTCAAACAGTCTTTGCATGTAACCTCTTATTATCACTCAAGTTGTTCCCAAAAGTTGTAGGAAAGGGAATATGGCCGAGGTAACCACAGACCAATCTTTTAGACACAGATTCTAGCCAATATGTATCCAGAGAGGGCTCTCTCTTTATAATTTAACTTAGTTTTGAGGTATATTAGGCTAGTTATGAAGTACAAGGGTATTGTTTTGAGTTTGGTTGGAAGGAGGGGGAGTCAATAGTACAGTGAGGGAAAACTGAAACATTTCAGTCCATTGGGCATGATGGAGTCAAAGAGGTATGGCTTCTTGGGTTAGGTTTCTTACCAGAGGATTTATCACAGAGAAAGGTACTCGAATATGGAACAATTTAAAGGCTGGAATTAGATGGAATGGAGTCAATGGGTGAAGGGCAATTAAGAATCCTTCATCATGTTGACAGAGGGAAAATGGATGACTACTGCTAAGTAGCAATTAGAAATTCTTTAGCTAATATTCAGGATGTAAGAACTAGGGGAAATAGGAGCAATTAAGAATTCCTGTTTATGCTAATCCTGAAGAAAACATTAATAATAAAAGAGACTGAACACAGAGTGCAAACAAGCAAATTCTGAGTTATTATTTTTCTCTATTATTTAGATCATGAAACATATATGATATAGTAAACACAGAAACTGTAAAACAAAAGTTAGAAGGGACTTATTGATCCATAAAAATGATTCAATAATTCTGTAACATGGTCCTTAGCATCAATTCTTCATCCAGCGAGCTCGACCAAATGTTTCCAACAGTCTTTTTATTTCCAAAATTGTTCAGTATTACAGTCAAAACTATGAACATTCACCAGTAACCAACCAACCAACCCAAAATACTTCGTCTGGGGGGGTATTTATAAAAATATGTCAAGATATTATACAAAATATCTGATAGAAATAATATATGCTGACAATTTAATGCTTCTTTTACACAGATAGAGACAGACAATCTCGAAAACAGGGAGACAATAAATAGATGCAATAAATTCATGCTGCACTGGTTGATCCATCTTTATGAGATGTACTGGAGGTAGGTGCTACAAGTCGGTTCCGATCTGTCTTCTACTGATCCTCTGTGCTGGTTGTTCTGCCTTGGCTGGATTTTCTTTAACTCTGATGTGATGCACTTTGAACCACGTGAATATGATTCATTCCTTTTTTCTGCATTATAGTAAATGGTCCAACATTTTGCATTAACCAAAGATAATTTATAGGATCTCTAACATGCTTTGCCACCATTCTGGTCCTGGTAATTTATGTCTCTGCATCTTCCTTAGATTTTTGTCGGTTTCTGTGTACCTGAAGAAATTAGGTGGGATGGTGAAGAGATGTTTTACCTCATGCTCTATGTAGAATGGATTTTCCAGGCTGTCATAAAGGGACTGGCCATATGGCAGTGCCTTCTCTCCTGCAGTGTTTGAAGTTGCATTAGCTTGATTAGCAACATATGTATTTAATTTATGAACATAGTCCTTGTGCTTCATTAGACGATCATTACTTCCCAAAGGACTCGGCAAACCTTTTTGATGCAAGACTGTAAATTTCTCTGTGAAAGAATCAATTTCTACCTGCATGTCCTGGCATCTTCTATCCAAATTTTGCATTATAGTTCTCATGGTTAGAACTCTCTTGATGTCCAAAATGGTGCCTGTTCTATCCCTAATATCCAGTGCTTGCATTTCTTCACTGGTTTTTTTATTCAAAAAATGTATTAGCCTGTTAGCTTGATTAGGCATCTATCCCAATAATGCTCTTGTTTTCTGAATTTCCACTTGGGCAACTCCTATCAAATAAATTTGTTCATAAATGGTTTGAATAGACCTCCATATATCACTAAGGGATTGAATGATGTTGTTCCACAAAATTCCTCTGATTTCTGCCAGAGGCTTATCCAGAGAGAGATCTTTCTCTAAGGCCCTTACCTTGTTTTCCAATGTTTTGATCTCCCTTGTTTTCTCTACCACAGTCATCTTGGATTTATCATAGCTCTGTTCAACCTTTGCCAATTTTTCTTTGACTTGCTTCAACTCTGATACTTGGAGTTTCAACTCCTCCATGGATTTTATTAATTGATCTGTAGTCATAGCTGTACTGCTCCCTGGTGCTATTGCTGTTGCTGGGGTACCTGTGGTGACTTCTGTTGTTGATGTCGGGACACTAGGAGGCACTACTATTGTAACTATAGGAGGGGCAGTTGTAACTATTGGAGCTATTTCAGGTGGCTGGGAGGTTGAATCTCCCTACTTTTCTTGTAATTCTTTCTCCAATGCTTGCTCCGTCTCACTTAACCTTCCATTCATTCTCATAAGCAGGTCCATCATGTCCTCCTCTGACTTCTGTTGTACAACTTCTGTGGTTTGTGGATGCATAGTAGAAGGCAGCTTTAATTGTTTCCAGAGGGAAACAATGTCCTCTTCCTTCTTCTTCATCAATGCCTTTATTCCTTTGGCATCTTTAGGATCATGTCCCAGTTCAATAATAATGTCTTCCAAGGATTTGATCCTGTTATCCTTGGCTAGAGAGGAAGCCTTCTCCAAATCCAATTGAGCGGAGGTGTTGTTTAATGCGTTTTGCAATTTATGCGCCAACATTGCCTTATCTACCAATGTGGAGTAGACCATCTCTCCAGTTTGCTTATGCAACTCAATCTGGTCCATTGGATGAATGTCTTTGGCAAGGACCTCTAGATTTGTCCTAATGTAGTCAGCTGCTGACTGTGGCTATTGTACTTTAGGCTTAAAGTGGTTCAAGATTATTTTACCTTCTTTAATGTCATATGCATACATTAACCTTTGCTAGTTTTTGGGGGCCATCTTGAGAAATTGATTATAAAGTTGTAGCCTTAGTGGGTCATTCTAGGCCTTTATCTCCGTGAATGTTCTTTTGATATCAGAACCTTGCTTGCTTCACGGCCTAGTGGATGAAAATTCCACACTATGCTGCCTATCTAGGTCTTGCCTATGAGAGCTGGTGGATGTCTCTATTACTGGGGATGTCTCCTGGCTGACCATCTTTTCCCCCCTTAGACTGCTTGTGGTTTCCTCAATAAATTCATCTTCTGATAGAGGGTTTATTATTTGCATTTTTGCCCCTAGTTGCTCTGCTGGTCCACTCATAGGTGTGCCTTCTTATCTATCTCTTTTCTTGCCCTTCTCCTAATTTAGAGGAGTCTGTAGTGCAGGAATTTCTGGTGCCTTGGTTTGTGCTGGAGGAATTTTCCCTTGCTGTTCTGTCATTTCAGGTCGTTCTGTGTCTATCACTTCCTTGCCCTTTGATGTCCCTGTAGCTGGTGTAGTGCTTTATTGTGTAGGCTGCTAAGAAGTTCCAATAGGGGATGTGCCAACTCCTATTTGTTGGGGCAGCTTGAAAAATACCTGTCCAAGAGAATCCAGGTCAAGGGTCTTTTCAAGATCTTTCATGGCCCTTTCCATCACTTCTTGCTGAGTAAGTTCTTGTTTTAAAGTACCCTCTAACCACTCATCCTGATTAGCAAATTGTTCAATTTGAGGGATCCTAGAATGTTTATAGGCCGGTAGCCTATTTTTTACTTTTCTGTCACTTATAAAGCCATTTGGGTCATATGGTACCCACCAGAAACTTTTCTTCAATTTAAGTTCTTCCCCCAATATCTTATCAGCATCTTCCCATGTTTCCCTCTTGTTAATGATAAAATGGCCTAACTCGTTTCTTATTTTTAGCTGGGCCTTTTTCTTTGCACTGTAAAAGTGAGTTAAGTCTGCATTGATAAGTTGCCTAAAATACTCCAGTGCAAACAGTCTCATAGGCACATATTTGGGCAGTTTATAAGGGCACAACTCACAGCCATATATTCTAATTTCGGTGTGATTCTGGTAGAAGTATCAGTCACCTATTATGTAGTTTTTGGAGAGCTGTAAAATCTTTTGCATATCACCAGAGAGTCTAGGAGGAGGAGTTCTCATCAGTAGAGAGGAGACCGGATGTATAAACAAGTTAATGAATTCACAGTAGGTATAAGGGGAGTCACAGACATTGTGGAAGGCTGAGGTCCAAAAAATCACAGACCTCCTCTCTCCTTTAGCATCCAATTTTTTGATGGGAAACTAAAAACCTTCTATCTGATAGTACAGAAATAGATGATATATATAAGATGTATACTTGAAGACTCCTTCTTTGTCTAGGCTCATGAATTGGTCATGGATCTTGTTGGCAATGAAAGTAGCAAAGTCATATTTGACAGCAGGGGGCTGTCCTGGAGTAAACATGGACAACAAAACTAATGTGGTCTCATCAACATATTCACTTGTCTTAAATCCCAGGACATAGGATATCATATCAATAATGAATTTTCTAGCTTCATTGAACCAGACATGCACATAGGGAGGTGGGACTTTGGGCTGGCAATCTGGTCTCATAAACGTTTGAGCAATACGAGTTATTTTTGAATTGAGCAGTTTAGGGCCCTGCTCAAGTAAGAATCCAATAGAAACAGGAGCCAGAGGCTGAGTGGGTTTGAAGTGTAGCATCTCATTGATGGACTCAGGAGTTATATAAAAGAGGACAGTTTTAGATGGAGTCATAACTGCTCTCTGGGTAGGTTCATAATTGGCACAGCATAAGCGGATAATATTAGGGAAAACATTGACTGAAGGGAGGTAGTACATGGGCAGGTTGGATTTCCATATTCCATAGAGATCAGAGTTACTTTGGTGACTATTCCTAATTTCACAAAATGCTTAGAGGTGGATTTGTCACCAGTTAAGTCTTGGATTTGAAAATCTCTGTCAGCCAAGGGTAACCACTCTAGGTCTTTATGTGGTGCATTGAGGGGAGCAATGTTCAGGGCCACCGGAGCTTCCATGTTTGTTTACTATGTTTTCAACTAGAGGTCAGCTTATGTGGAGAAAATGGGCAAAAGAGCAGTTCGGGATGTCTTGGTATGGCAACTATGGACTGCTTCAGCTTGAATTTGGCTCCTATAGGTATAATTTACAGAGGAAAACCAAAAATACAAGTTCCGGAGGTGGGACGGGGTAAATACCTATATTTTGGAGGCGAACCAGTGCTTGGCAGGCTGACCGATGAGCTAGAGAGTAGGACACTGGAGCTTTCGGCCGGGTGGCAGACTAGATGTGCTTCACAATCAATTAGACGTAATTTGCATGTAGCAGGTTTCATAGTAACAATGGTGAAAATGTCACTTTCCCGTGGTTTTTAACAAAATTGGCTTTCGCAGGGTTTTTGGCGCTTTTTGGTCAAATGACATCATCGTGATGGGACATTTTGTCTTGTAGTGGAGGGTACGGAAGGGTGATGTGGGGGTGACGTGGCGATGACATCAGTGAGTGGGGTCAACAGGAGGGCGGTAAGTGGTATCGACCCGCACCGCTTATGGGCCAGAGTGGTTTGGAGCGGAGGGGCAGCGAGCACGGCGAGAAGGCATCACGTGTCCCTGGTACAGCGGTAATACCACCAACTCCCCGGGTGGTAAACTTCGGTGGATAGAGGCTAGCGATATGTATATTAGCCATCCGATGGGAGGGCGTCGATTGGGTGGTTGGCGCTCATTGGAGGTGATGGAGGGTTACAGCGCGGGGCCCATGTACTTTAAACAATGATTTAACAATTCTCGGGGCGATTATTGTTGGTTGTGGGGTGGGTTTAGCTATTAATTAACCAGGTGTTAATTAATCCTAAAGTTTGCGCGCGGAAAGGGTTGTTCAATAAGTTCTAGGTGAACTTATAAACTCACAAATTTAAACAGTGATATGGTTTATATTTAAACCGAGGCAGGGGATATTAATACATGGGGTTTTTATTTTAAATAGATAATACGGGAGGGGAATGAATCTAGGGAATTATTAAGTAATGTTAAGGGTTAATATGAGAGATATGTTGAAAGGAGCGCTAAGTCATCGAGTTTAAAAAACATAGGCTTAAGAATGAAAAGGGTTTTACACCAGAAATGTGGCTTTGTGTCTAAAGCAAGAACGTTATTTTACTCAGGCTTTTTCATGAAATGGAGTGATTTAGGAGTATTGAGCAGATCTCAATATCCTTGGGGGGAGGTTAGTAAGTGATTTTGGGAGAAGTGTGAAGGGAAGTTAGTCATGCCTCACTTGATTTGTAACCAAACAGCTGCCATGGTACTTATGATAACAATAAGATGAACATCTTTGAGAGACAAAATTAATCATAAGCATGTTTCTGCAACACCAAAACTGCCTACCCAGCTTATTGTACCTAACATTTTTTCTTCTTTTTTTATGGGTGCACTTGGACTAGCAGACCCTTTCAATCTTCTTTTCTTTTCATTGCAACCCTATCTAAATCTACCCTTATAACATCCGAGGGGTCAGGTTTAATAGTTGAGCACCTCTGCTTCTCTACCTATCTATTTACTTGCCAAGATTGAACAGTTTGGACAGGTATTATTTCTCTATCTCTAAACAAGTAAATTCAAACATGAACTGGCCAAGATTAAGCTATTTGGCCATCCATCCATGGTAGCATAAATGAACAAGCTGCCCACCATCATATTTTTGCAAAAATAGAACAGTAGTGGCATTTTGGACTTGCACACTTTCATGGTCCTTTGTTTGGGGTTCATTTCTTTTATTTGCTTGACCATTTCATTCTTCTTGCCCTTTGATTTTTCTTTTAGGGCATACCATCTTTACATTTTTTTTTAACTTTTTTTCTTTCTTGGGAATATGGAAAACCTTTGCAACTAGCCAAAGGTATGAAAATATTAGAGCTTATCAATGTCAATCATGAAAAATGACACCTATTGGTATAGGAACCTAACACCTCCTACTCCTAAAAATAGATCCCTAAAATCTAGGGATGCTTTTTTGTTTTTTATCTTTTTTCTTTGTCAGGAAAAGCAGCCCATGCATGAAAATCAAGATTGCTTAGTCTTGGGGGAACTGATCAACCTGAAATCACATGCAAAAGTCTGCAAGCCTAGGGATGAAATTTTCACAATTTCTTGGCCGAGCAAGATTGGATTTCCCTCATCTATTACGCTATTTCTGGATTGAAGCCCTGGTTGTTAGTCAGAATTGCGTATTTTCTGAGATGAAGCCCACTGTTGGGGTGAATTACACATTTTCCAGAGGGAAGGTTGCCTGGCTGGATTGTGCATTTCTGGAGCCCATTGGGCAGCCCAGCTGGATTGCACAATTTCTGGAGGCAAGGCTAGTACCCCTCCAGAATTGCCAATTTTCTAGGTGAGCACCTCACCGAGAAAATGATTAAGTCTGGAATGTCAACCTGCGGGTGGGAGGAAAACAAGGTTACCAACACAGGCTAGTATGCCACTGAAACTCAACTGAAGCCTATGTACGCGGATAGTGCAAGACATGCTACTAAGGATGCTTAGTAGGGAGGCTCCAAAACGAAGCTAAGGCAAAATTTTAGAGGGTGGTTGTAGCTGCTACAACATTTGGTGACACACAGGTAGAAATCCAGCTCTTTGAATGGACCTTGTTCCATGAAAAGTGAGTCTAACGCCTCCGGATGTATTGGTCAGTTCTAAGATCATCTTGGTTTCCACACTAGCTTGATTGAAAGTTGTAGCACTGTTATAGACATATTTGGGCACTGCAACCCCAATCACATATGTCGATAAACCAAGGGCTCTTAAACCCCTAAAAGTGTTGTTTCATACCCTAAAGGATCAAGGTCAGTTGATTACATCATTTCCTAGAAGTTCCACCTGAAAAACTACTCAGAACTGGTCAAAACTGACCCATACAGACTGCTCCTTGGTCAAGGTGCGATGCATCTCATCTATTACGCACGAGGGGTGCAATGCATACTGAAAATGCCTTCTGTAGGGTGCAATGGGAGAGAGTAGACAAATGGCAGAGATAGTTTGCTAAGTGGAAACCTAGAGAATCTTCTAGAAACTTCTCATATGACACTTGCCTCTCTGAATTCGCCCAGGGATGAGTAAGAGATCATGAAATTTCCAAGTGGAACCAAGAACTATCAGTGAAATGACACTAATAAAAAACCCAGAAGCTGACTCACTCCCTGCAAATATCTATATATTGATCCCTCATCATAGAGATCTAGAGGCTGTAATTTTGTAATTTGTAAGTAGGCGTTGTTGGTTTCTCTTTGAGACATTGTATTGTTGGGTGATCTTGCTTTTCATGGGGTGATCTTGCTTGCCAAGCAAAAGATTAAGGTTGGTATTCTCTGCTTCTCTCTTATCTATCATCCATAAAGGAAAACACAAGTTACTTTGAATTGTTTGTTTCTAAGATAGCTACCCGTCTTAGTGGGACTAGCAGATCAAATAGACATTAGTTTTCCTGGAAACAAAATGGCAACTCCACTGGGGAGCGAATAGTTTGTTTGTTTGTTACTGTTGTTTGCTTTATAAACTATAGACAGAGCCTAAAGTTAAGCCAGCTAGCCTTCGAACTGCTTTTTCTTTGCAACTGCAAAGTAGATCAACACTGCTTCAGTCAATCTCCAGGTTGGTTTATGAATTGAACATCTGACTTGCAAACATCCTAAGTGCCCTAGTGGTAGCTTTATAACCTCATAAGAGACATTTTTAAAGATGACTGGAGCGAGCAATGTTTTCGCAAAGTTCAAGCTCGTTAAAAAAATAAACCTAGCACTAAGCACATGTTGGCACAAGGTTCAAGCTCATTAAAAAATAAACCCGCCACTGAGCACATGTTGACACAAGGTTCAAGATCATTAAAAATAAACCCGCCTTTCGGTAAATAACCTTTGTGATTGCATTGCTGTCAGCCTTTTGAGGCTTGGTCGTGTTCTTACCATCACCTCCTCTCTTTTAGCCGATCATATGCCTCCACTTGATTGTTTACCCTTTTGAGGAACAGCTACGATGAGTGATTCTGTTAGCCACCCTCTTTACACTACCGTGTTTCAGAAGTTCCAAACTTACCTAGAACCAGTTACTACTCGAAAGCAACACTCGTTCCTTATTTTTATCCTATTACAGGTCACCTTCTAGTTTGAAAAACCTCGGTTCCTCATGATAAAACATTTCACCCAACATCAGAAGATTTATGACCTCATGCTTTAGGGGGAAACTGTTATAGACATATTTGGGCATTGCAACGCAAATCACATATGTAGATAAACCAAGGGCTCTTAAACCCCTAAAAGTGTTGTTTCATACCCTAAAGGATTAAGGTCAACTGATTACATCATTTCCCAGAAGTTCCACCTAAAAAAATACTCAGAACTGGTCAAAACTGCCCCACATAGATTGCTCCTTAGTGAAGGTGCGATGCATACTGAAAAGGCCTTCTGTAGGGCGCGATGGGCAAGAGTAGACAAATGGCAGAGATAGTTTGCTAAGTGAAAACCCAGAGAATCTTCTAGAAACTTCTCATATGACACTTGACTCTCTGAATTCACCCAAGGATGAGTAAGAGATCATGAATCTCCAAGTGGAACCAAGAACTATCAGTGAGATGACACTAATCAAAAACCCAGAAGCTTACTCACCCCCCTGCAAATATCTATATATGGATCCCTCATCATAGAGATCTAGACGCTGGAATTTTGTAATTTGTATGGAGGTGCTGTTGGTTTCTCTTTGAGACATTGTATTGTTGGGTGATCTTTCTTTTCATGAGGTGAAGATGGCTTTCATGCTGGGAGGATGATGCTGGATTAGACAGCTGGGTTGTAATCCTTTCTTCTACTTCTACTATCAATAAAGTTATTTGAGTTTTCCTCCCTATACTTGTGTACTTGTGAATCTTGTATTTGTGTATGCAATTGTTTGGTTAATGTACTTCTGATTCTGCATTGTTTATGGTATCATAGATATCTATGCTTTGATGGTGTTTTGTTGCTTTGCTTCTACGGGTGTTCTTTGAAGCGGGACAAGTGAGAAAGGAGTGGAAAGCTCTAACAAAGGAGAGAGGAAACGATCAAGGAGCCAAGCAAAAGATTAAGTTTGGTGCTCTCTTCTTCTCTCTTATCTATCATCCATAAAGGAAAACACAAGTTACTTTGAATTGTTTGTTTCTAAGATAGCTACCCGTCTTAGTGGGACTAGCAGAACAAATAGACACTAGTTTTCCCAGAAACAAGCACCTGCCATGCTCTTGGTCGGCCAAAACACATTCCAAGCCAATTCAACATAGTTATTTTGATTGGGATGAGGGGTATATTGGTGCACAAGCAATATGACATTCAGAGTTTAAGTTTCATCTCTGGTGTTTCTCCACTACCAGCAGGCCTAGACAGTACCTTGATGGAGTCATGCAAGAAAAAAAGCATTGCT
Source organism: Pinus taeda (assembly GCA_000404065.3). NCBI lineage: Eukaryota > Viridiplantae > Streptophyta > Pinopsida > Pinales > Pinaceae > Pinus > Pinus taeda. The sequence goes on along the minus strand of APFE031153219.1, from coordinate 16,123 downwards.
CCACTACCAGCAAGCTTGTTCAGTACCTTGGTGGAGTTACTTGCATCACCTCTCTATGCAGGAAGCCTTTGTCTTCTTTCGCCTTATTCATTTTTCATTTTTTTCAAAATTTTTCATATTTTCATATTTTCATTTTTCATTTTTTCAATAACTGTGCATAGCACTTATTTATTTTAGAGTTGGAAGAGGGATCCCGACTTATTGAGAGAATAAGAGGTTTTTCCTTCAGAGAAGTATTTTTTATATACCTTTGACATACTTGTTAAGGTTTCCCCCCTCACCTTACTCTACTTGACTGAGCTGACAAAGGTTAACCCAGAAACAACCAACTAGAGTAGGTAATACTATTTAGCACACAAGCATTGTGTTTTCACCAAGGTTCACTTTGAACAGAACATATTTTCTAATGGTGTATCATTGACTGAAGACAAAAAGTTCTTCATATAGAGACAGGAGAACAGATAACCAAGTATTGATATCTGCACAATTCCTCTTGTATTTCACCTTGCCTATTTCAAGAGTCGTGCACAGTTTCATGCAAAACTTGTCTACGAACTTAAACAAGTAAGAAAAGCAAAAAAAAAATAGAACAAAGAGTAGAAGCAAATGTGAAAGCAAAGCAGGTAAGAAAAGCAAGCAGGAAAACAAACAAACAACAAAGCAAGAAAGAAAACATGCACGCAAGCAAACAAGAAAAATCAAACACTACTCCTTCTCCTAAGCTAATGGTGCATGGGTCTACTCACGTAAAGTCATGCTTCCAATGCATCCACCGACGCATTGGTCGACCCATGTTGGTGAAGGCATGGTTCACGAACACAGGCAAACCAACAAACATGAAAGATATAACAATGAAGACAAACACACTCCGAGTTTAAATGCGTCCACAGAAAAGAAAAAAGTGAAAGCGCATGACATGCGCTTTGTGGAATTACCATGGTGTTCTGCTACAATGCGTGCATATGTTAAGCATATGCACTCTCTTGACTATGACATGCAAGAAAACGCGAGAAACATAGACGACTTGCGTCGTGCAAGTGTGCTTGTTGTGTAAGATTCCTCCAATGAATGAGCGATGGGATCATGTTCAAATGGAGAAAGCAAAACCTGTGTGTTGGACTGATCTTCAATGCATATAGATGAGTGATGAGGATACTTGGGTGTTTCAACAATTTGCTGATTAGAAGTGAAACCAACCTCAGGATGGTGAGGGACTAACATGACCATCAGCTTGGGCTGAAGTGTCTCGATAGTGTGTGGGGTTTCGACTTCGTCGATAGATATATCTTCATAAACAGGTGGCTTTGAAAAATCAACAGTGATAGAATCAACATCGTGATCGAATACATGAGTAAATGGATCATGACATCTACAATAAGAAAAATCAATGATTTCATCGACATCCTCATGATCAGATAAATCAAAGAGAGGGGTAGATGAGAAGCAAGAATGTTCACCCTCTATGTTTCTGGAAAAGGCAGATGAAAAATCAAGTGGATTTTCAATGAATAATTTATCCTTTTCGTTGTCGAATGATGGACTGACATTAGGTGTGTTCTGCGAATGATCAGGAGTAGATTAATCTGTGGATGGATTTACACAAGGGAAATCAGAGATAGAAGAATCACCAAATATTCTAGGAAAAAGCGGAGGAGGCGCAGACAGAAGGAGATCATCCTTCGTTGCGAGTTGATGTTCAGGCTCCCATTCATACTCATCATGAATGATAGCACAGGTCGGTTGTGAAACACCAACTCCATCGGTGGCTTGATCCTCGCTCACAACGGGTGTAGAGTCTGAAACAGAAGAACACAAGACAGTGCAGTCTGGAGAAACATCAGAATGTGAAGACGGAGGCGAAGGTAACAAATACATGTGACAACCCATGGGATTCGCAACCAAATCTGTGCGAAAATCGAGAGAAGTGATGTGGGGAGGATATCACAGTTGAATAGATGTGTGTGCATGTTATCCCACATTAGTGTGCGGTGGTGGAACTGTTTGATGAGGGGAAGGCAGATAGTCACCTGTGACAGTGACTATGTCCTCTTGTGATTGCGCAGCTCCATCACTTAAGTATGCTGAGTGGGGTTTGAACTTCAACTTCATCTTGGGATAGAATGATTTATGAAGAAATATTCGAATATGTCCCAAAGATATTGGAATTTCATCTGGGTTTTTGGAGCTTCAAACTAAAGTACATGGAAGCGCTGCCAAAAATCCATAGGTGATTCATGGATATCCTTTCGTTGTTTTAACAGTTTTTTTTTTGAGGTTTAGAATCAAAATGATGCAAAGTATATTCAATTAGATCACTGAACTACTTAAGTGAGTGCATGCAACAAGTTGACCTCAACTTCATCTAACTCATCTGCATCCTCAAGGATTGCAAGGAAGTCGTGTAAGTACTCGGGCCAGGCCATTTCACCTTCACCATCTTACGTGAATTCTGACAAGAGATCACAAAAATCCCTCGTGATGTTGATAGGTTGAAAATTGGACATGCATGATGAAGGCAGGAATATAATGATATCCATGATAGATGTGTGAATATTTAGAACAATATGTGAGGACTCAACTTGTCATCTGGCGCCTCCTTCTAGGACTAGAAATGTTGACGGTGTTGGACCTGCCAACATGTCAGGGGGTCTCCCTAATAAGAAGTCTCAACTAGGCCTCAGATTGTTTGGTGTAGGAGTCCCCGTAGTGGGTAGTATGGTATCACCTTGAATGCAGTTGTGGGAGAGGTGAGTAATATGTCTTTGTTGGTAGCAAGGGTGTGACATATGCAGCAAGTCAAGGAAGGTGCATGAATGGCTCTAACAAATGGAACAGGGGTATGAGTGTGCCCCTTGGAAACCTGTCGTAGCAGTCAAATTGAAAGGGAACACACAAACAAAAAACATCACAAGCGGGAAAGCAAGTTAGGCAACGATCCAAAGTGATGGTTAAACCAACGTCACATCTCGATAAGATTCATACAAATGTTTATAGAAAATTCCATACATACATGCGTAAACAATAGCTACACATATCATTAGGGTAACCAAGATAGCTAAAATAAAATAACAACATGTGCATGAAACGTGTTGGCTATGTTATATTAAGAAAGTGAAGGATGCAATCATACATATAACTATGACCAACCACTAGTTCTAATAGAGGAACGTTATAGTCACTGTCACCTTCTCCTCCAAAGAGATATACTAGCTCTGCACTGTGGAGAAGCCAAGGTTGGTTACAATACACTCCAAGCTTTCTCTAAGATACACCTATAGGAATCTTGGCTCCAAATAGATGTATAGTGAGTTATGAGGTTCTATAAATATCAAAGGATGGGGTGGCCCTTCACATTCCCTTTTGTGAGTCTTCACCTACCCTCATGACACTTCAATGACTATATGACTGTTACACTCTACTATTGACACTTGGTCTTTCACTTTTACAAGATTTTACATTACAATTTGTACACATTCCCATGTGAGACAAAATGGGATTTAGTAAGCCATGTAAGACATTACTAAGACTCAGACAACTATGGGAAGACCAACTCTTTGACCTCCTCGTGATGATCGACGGTGGCGAACTAATGCCAAGCTTGGTAGTCCATTATGGTGTCTGTGTGCTCAATGGTGACATCCTACTGAAAGTGCACTCTTGCCTCCATTGCATCTGGGTACACTGATTTAGAACCTTTGTCCAACTCGTCTGATAGCATACACATCATAGTCTTGAGTGCATTCGGACCATCAACATATTGATGCATAGTGTCTGCGCTAGTGGCTACGTGCATCAACTCATCAAAGTACATGTCTAGCTCCAGTCGGACTTGGTTCTTTGACTTCACCTCGGTAAGTGTGCCAATGAATAGGATTGTGTGCATGTGAAAAATGACATCCATGCTTCTGAACACCCGTGCATGTGAAGCTTGCAAACTAGTGATGAGTTTTCGGAGTTCCTCATAGTTCTGGATCTGACTCCGGATTTGCACCTTCGACTCTACTTCCTTTGGCTTCACCATATTTGGAAAATGAAATGGGACTCCTTTGTACCTTATTGTCCATGTTTGCATGTGATCAAAAACAGTCTACAGATTTGACAAGATCCGTGCTCTCCTAGCACAGTGCTACTGCCAACCATTGAGATGGACAAATAACTTAAGCATATTGACAAATCTGGAATACAACATTCGTATGGCTACTTCAAGAGCTGATACTTCATCCAATATTTCTCTCCTAAACTCTGCTCTGGTCAATGTTGTAACCGATTCTCCTCCCTGCTTGGCCACTTGTAACTCCTTCAACAAACAATGTGAGTCATACGGATCGAAACTTCTGGTGCCGAAGGTGAATCTATTGAACTCCTCTATCTCGGCCTCATTATGATTGAGATTTTGTATCTCATACAACTCGATCTACAAAGGAAGAGCTGGCCAAGGTGCCTTCTTCTTCCTATGTAGTCTTGTTGACAACCCTGTCGAGATGTGATATGACACCTCTTGCATGACGAGCTTTTCCATAGAAAACTTTGGTAAAACATGAGGAGCCTTCTCCGCCTTGTACATCCATATGAAGGTGCCAAGGGGTGAGGCATACCAATATTCTATGTCAATCAAAGCCTTCATCGCTACCTGTGACATGCAAGGTGGATCCTGCTCAAATATGATTTTGTACACGGGGGTGACAAAGTGGTCCTACACCTGTATGATAACTCCACGGAAGCTACATTCGGAGAACAATCTGCAATAATTATGCACAGAGGTTTCCAAAGGTGTCGACGCCCAACCAAAGCCTAGAAACTACTGAGAGGCATAGACTGCATCCAGAATGTAAGTGGACATGTATATCACCACTTTTTGACCCTTGGACAGATGTCGAGCTTTTTTCACTTGTTCCTTCAACTGAGAGCCAACATTTCAAACCAATTTCAAGGTCTTCCTTCATTGGCTAGTTGATTCAACACAATCACCCAACTCTGTGGGAAGGTCTCTGTGCCCTCTTGGCCATATAAACGACATGCATGCAATCTAGTATAAGCCAAACTTGTGAATGTTGACATAGACCCTGCGGTCTTCCAGATTTTCCTCAAATGTGCCTAAGAAGGTGTCATTGATATCTTGCCATTTCATCTTGATATCCTTGTCTATGAAAAACTTGGTGTCTTCGTAGATAGGAAAGCTCATAGACACTTACTCAACTGCATCCCCAGTTGCACTTTTAATGGTGTCCTTTGACCCTGCTCTCTTGGAGGCCATTGAACCCGTACTATTGATAGACGGTTGAAAACTTGCGATACTTGGTGACATAACAACACTCATGGAAAGAAATCTGTAAGTTGAAAACCAAAACAATTTTGAGGACTGACATGCAACATACCCGGGTGAAGGACTGGGAAGATTACGCGATTTTCACTGGGAGGCTAGGAGACTGATCGCTAAAACTACACAAGGAACAATTCAAGGCTGTCAGTAGGTTGATTGATTGCTGAAATTGCGCAATGCACAATCTAGCCTAGCCTGTTGAGGACTGAAACTTTGCAATGCGCAGTTCTAGTCGGCAATGACTTGCAAACCCAAAAAATTGAATTGCGCAAATTCTGGGGCCAGTAGGGCACTAACCTCTAGAATTGCGCAAAGCAAGCCTGGAGGCCAGTGTTGGGCCAATTTTGTGTAGTTTCTAGAGGGAATGCAAAGTATTCATTCTCATAAATGCACATTGATAGCCGGCTAAGGCAAGATCTGTTTAGTCAATTTAGTGTGTCCTAAATTGCTACGTTAATTATCAATCCGGGATTCGTAAACTGATGAAGTGTGGCGCACTATATGTGCAAGACAGCCTCTTTCTTACTTTTTATCAATTTTATCTTGTTTTTGGGGGTTTTATCTTGGTTTGTCTCCTAATGCAAATGACAATCATATTCCTAAGTTTTAAGAATACTTTAGAAGGCAAGTTTGGGTATAGATTTTAAGGCAATTATGTCCTCTATAATGAAGTCCAGAACTTAACACTTCAGAAGGTCTTAAAACATACTAGTGATGAAATTAATGCTTGAACAAGAATGAAAATGTGCTGCTATTCAAATCAAATAAATAATGAACTACTGATCATGAAATCATTATCTCTGTTGCTTATATAAATACAGAAAGAAAAAATGAGTTAAGCTACTGCACTCAACAAATCAAAAACTGCAAACTAATAGAAGTAAAATCAATTCACTTCATTCATAGTCCGATAGCTCGCCAAGGAGTCTAAGCTATGCCTCTGGAGATAAAGTCAATGATATGAGGAATTTGATATCTAATTGCAGAAAAATAAAGCTAAAATCAAATCACATCATTCATAGTCAGATAGCTCGCCAAGTAGTCTAAGCTATGGCTCTGGAGATAATGTTAACGATATGAGGAATTTGATATCTAATTGTAGAAAAATAAAGCTAAAATCAAATCACATCATTCATAGTCCGATAGCTCGCCAAGTAGTCTAAGCTATGGCTATGGAGATAACATAAATGATATGAGGTATTTCATATCTAAACTAACTGACAAAGCAAATGAATAAAACTGAAATCAAAGCATAACTGAAATTAAAAAGCTAAGAAAAGCAAAGTCAGCAGAGAGGCTAATCTCATGTCACTAGTTATTGTAAAAATTGTATGAAAATTCCCGAGCCTACTCTATCATGAAACACACATTGATCAGCGTTAGCAATAATTTAAAATGCTTGAAAAATCATGTACAGGAATGAAATGCTAACATCATAACTAGTGAAATATACACAGGTGAATAAACTATGAAATATGTGCAATGGAAATAAGGAAACAATACATAAAAAATTTACAAAAATAAGGAAATGAAACCTCAGCTAGTAGGGGCCCCCTCCAGAGCCTTGGTCAATACGCTATTAGCCTAGAATTATGCTCACACAGTCATATAAAACAGAGTCTGATTATATTGCAAAACAGAGGAAGAATCCTCTCGTTACAACAGCAGGACCAGTTCACGGCACAGTACAAAGACTAAATAGCAAAATGACAGCAAAAACTAACTAGTTCTATGCATTTGGAATCACGTTATCTATAGGGAAAATTACATAACTGTTTTATTATGAAACAACTTCAATAGAGGACACGTAAAAAGACAGCGTCCATGAGTTTAGCATGATGGTTGCCGAGATCATTCAATCTATCAAAAGATCGCTGTTGGATCTGCATCATAAAGGCAATCTACAGCTGTCAAAATGACCCCAGGGATCTAGGAATGGCCTCGGACCCTTCACGTGTTGAAAAACAGAGACCTGTTATCGTAGGACTCCTTCGTTTGACCACCGTTTGACCACCGTTGACCACAACTTTCCTTAATGAATCCGGCTAAACCAATAGGACCTGATCCATGTTCAGATCATTCCTGAACTGCCCACATGCCTTGTTTTGCTTGATGACACCTGCAACCTAGAGTTTAACAAAAATAGCTACAGAAAGTTGAATCTGATGCAGAAAGTGGTTGCATTCCACAGCTAATAAGAAAAATCTAATTCAAATAGCAAACACAAAAACATAGTTAGAAAACCATTTAAATGCTCTTTCAGAATCAATATGCAATGATCTTTGATAGCTTATGAGGTACTGGTGAGGGGAAAAAGTCTAGGAAAATGTGTAGGAGAGATGTAGTTTCAGGGCTCAACATACCCCCACTGTGAAGGTGTTGCATGTCCCCATGCAACCAAAACTTTGACCATCCTCCCTTCAGTTCATGTGTTCTAAGACCTTTGCTAACACATCTAGCCTTCTTCTCTTCTTTCTGGGTACCACTATCATCCTAGGCTTTCTCATTAGGCACCTGGATTTGAGGTTGATAAGAGCTCTGCTCAACCTCCTGCTCTTTTTCTACAATTTCCTATTCTTCTTTTGCCACAGCCCAAGATGCAACATGGTGTTGTCATTAATAATTTTATCCAACCTGCTTTGTTCCTTCAATGTTTCATTTTCTCTTTTGATGTGTCTATTTAGGACCTCCAGTTCAAAAACTTCCTATTTTAGTGATTGGATTAGAGCTTCCTATGCTACATTAGGCTGGGTAGATGAAGTGCCTGTATCTGTGGCAGTCTTCTCCAACGACTCGATAAAATCATACATTTCTTGCTAGTTTGGGTCTATCTCAGGTGTAGTCTTTCTTGGGCTGTCCCCAAAATCTGGCTAAGAAGGACTGATGTCAAAATCTAGCTGAGAAGGACTAAACTCAAAATTTGGTTGAGGAATAGGAGTATGGTGTGGGCTACAGCCAGGAGGGATTGCTGGAGGCAAAGTGGGGCCCTTTAGGTTGTACTTTCCTCAGTTTTCCTTTAAGTTTGGAGCTCCTCCTTAAATTTTGTGAGCTAGTGTCTTCTTTCTCCACACTCTGTTTTTCTTTCCCTTTCCTCTTTGCTGCAGTTGATTGTTCCTGAAGATAAACTAATCTTTTAGAAATTATTTGGTGGTCCTCTTCTGAGGAAGGTTCTGGGGTTTGATAGACAGCTTCAATGTTTCTTTTCCCTTTTAATTTTCTTTGCTTCCTATCCTCAGTTCTTTCCTTCCTACTTTCAGACAGCTTCTCTTCTTTATTAGTTTCTTTAGCTACATTAGTAGGAGTGTCCTGAATTCTCACACGTGTTTTCTTTCTCCTACTTTTCCTTGCTGAGCTACTATCGGGTGTTTCAAGTGGATCTTGAAAGAAGTTTCTAACCAAAAATTGTTCCCAGGTGTCCTTCTTTTCCTTCAACTATTTTTCAATCAAAATTTTCACAAGCCCGTGATGGTACAGGTGGGGTTCTATGTCCTCCAGATTCTTTTGGACAGTTATTGACATATTTTTCAGGCTATTCAATAAAAATTAAGGCAAATTGATGGTTTGATTTTCTAGAAAATTCATCAACAACCGGGTGTGGTACATATACATGGACCCAAATCGTCCTTCACATGTAATAAACTTCTGGATTATCAATAATAGATTATCCCACTTTTCTTCTAAAGTAGAGACAGGGATTCCACGTTTGAAAATGGTTATATCCATACCTGGATTGCGTAGGATCACCCTCTAGGCCCCCTGTTCCGTTGCGGCTGCTATAGATGCCTCTGTGACTGAAAATTTAAGGTCTCCAACCTCAACTTCCACACCATTAAAAGACCTCACAAAAGTCTTCGTAATTTCTTTATTGTAGCCTCTGAATTTCTGGATGAACTGTAGCCACCGTGCCTTCCTTAGTATGCTTTTCAATTACGGATACCCCTCCATGAATTTGGGCCCTTCCGGTTCTGCTCTTAACAAAAGACCCATTCCTTCCTCCTGCCTTAAAATACGTCTGCGTGAGTAATGGATTAACGGAGGTGAAACGACTGTGTTAGTGGGGAATGGAAAGGTTTATGGAGAAAAACCAGTAGTCATAAACGAAAGAGTAGAGAACAGGTAATGAGAATGAGTTCTCAGGGATGTAAACAGGCCAGAAATGACAAATGGAATAGTATGGGAATAGAGTGAACTCGGCTTTTGAGATAGAAGGCTGTGTAATAGGCATGAGTATGTTTTCAAAATGGCTATGGATTGGTGCGACGGGGAATAGCTGTGATAAAATATATTATTTCCTCATAATTACCTGGTTCAGCAGGTGGAATGCCAACGTACCAATACACATGAGTTACATTTGGAGGCTGATCATGAGGCCGTTTAAAAATTAATGCAAGGTTCATGGAGGGATCATATAAAGGTCATGGAGCGGTTATGGAAGCTATCAATGCTAATCATTACATATAATGGAGCCGTGGTTTCATAACTATATGGAATGTGCTTTAAAGTGATATTTGAAATGAATCTTACTCATACCTTGGAATTTTCACCACTTCCGTCCATTAACCTTTGATTAGCTGCTTCCTATTGATGCTTTAGGCGCTTTATATCTTCAACATATTTCCTTTGTCATACCTGCATTTGGTTCCCATTATTATTTGGCTAACATCTGACTGTTAGTGCTGAATAACAAAGTGTTAGCTGCGGAATTAACAACTAGCTACGAAATCAGTTTTTAGCTGTGGAAATTGGATTCGGCTGTGGAAACTGACACAATAGACAAATGACTGAATGGAGATGGACGGAAATGAATGATGACTGAGTGAATGAAAACTGGTCATGAAAGGACTTTTATTGGCGAAATATGATGGTAAAATGAAATGAGATAAAGTGAAGTGGAGTAAAATGAAGCGAAGTGGAGTGAGATGAAGTGAAGTGACATGAGACTATGAAATGAGAGAGACTTTTTTTTTTTTTAATTCAAAAATATAGGGCATCAGAAGGTTCTGATTTTCGCCCTGTATTTTCTGTATAAGACTACCAATCAGTGATTGGTTTTCAGGCTTATACAAAGTTTTTTTTTTTTTTAACAGAAAAAGAACAAGGACTAGGCTGGTGGAGAAGAAGGATTCTTCTTCACCAGCCTTATTGCAGAATTATCTCGAAATATTTTGAAAAATTCCTCCTTTGAGAGTGGCTTATGATAGATCTTTAATCTGTGGCCATTCACAATAAGAGGAGTCTGATGTTCCTCAATGGTTTTGATTCTTATCGCTCCATTGCTAAAGACTTTGTCGATCTCATATGGCCCAAGCCAATGAGTTTGAAATTTACCTTTGAAATCTTTAAACTTGGAATCAAATAGCGATGCCCAATATCCTTCTTGAAACTTTTTTTCTTTGATGTATTTGTCATGCCACTTAGCTCTTTGATATTGAACTAGATCAGTTCTTAGGATTGCCTCTTGTCTGATCTCATCTAGTTCATTCCACTGCTCCATTCTATGCTTTTGGGCTTCTGATAGATCCATTCCCAACTGAACTGCCATCTTGAAGGTTTTAACCTGGAACTCAATGGGGAGCAGGACTTCTTTCCCATAAACAAGTTCATATGGAGAATGTCTTGTTGTATTCCTCCATGTAGTTCTATAGGCCCATAAGGCTTCAGGAAGCCTTTCTGCCTAATCTCTTCTATGTAGATGAACAGTCTTGGTAATGATGCCTTCAAGAACTTTGTTTGTAGACTCCACTTAACCATTTGCTTACGGATGGTAAGGAGTAGATTTTCTGTGCTTGACTTTGTATTTTTCCATCAGCTTCTCCACCAGGTTGGATGTGAATTGACCTCCCTAATCTCTCACAATTTCTCTTGGAACACCAAAGCGAGTAAAAATATCCTCATAAAGAAAACTAATAATTGAATGCTCAATAGCAGAAAATAATGCTTTGGCTTCTACCCATTTAGTGACATAATCAGTACATACCAATATATACTTTCTTTGTTTAGATGGTGGGTTAATAGGTCCAATGAAGTCTAAAGCCCATTTTTAAAAGGGTTCGATGAGTACTTGTGGCTGCAATGGCATTTCATTTGAAAGGGTAGGTTTCCCCACTCTTTTGCAGCTGCCACACCTTTTGACATATTGTTTTGCATCTTTGAATAGGAATGACCAATAATATCCTAAAGAGAGGATTTTATAGACTATCCTTTTGTCAGCAAAGTGTCCGCCGCATGGTTCATCATGGCATGCTTTGAGAATATCAGGCATTTCATCTTCCCTAACACATCTTTTTATCACAAAGTCTAGCCCTGTTTTAAACAATTCGTTAGAAATCCATGAATATTTTGAACTCTCTTGAATAATATTTCTTCTTTCACTAGGAAATAAATGTGGAGGTAGTTTCCCCGTAACCAAATAGTTAGCTATAACTGCATACCAAGGAGTCTTAGTAGTTACTGCAAATAAATATTCATCAGGAAATTTGTCCTCTACAAGAGAATCTTCTTTAGTATTCTGAATCTTAGACAAGAAATCAGCTACTGCATTTTGTTTCCCTAGTCTATCTAACATAGTAATATTGAATTCCTGTAAAAGTAAGAGCCACTTCGTAACTCTGCCATTAGTAATGGGTTTTTTCATTAGATATCTAATTGCAGAATGATCAGTATGAATAAAAGTTTCATAGCCTGTTATATAATGTCTGAACTTATTGATTGCATGTACAATAGCTAAGAACTCTTTTTCAGTCACAGTATAGTTCAACTCAGTGGGAGTTAAATTTTTACTGGTATAGTAAATGGCGTAAGGAACTAAATATTTTTTTCCCAACACAGCTCCTAGAGTTGTATCTGAAGAATCTGTAGAAATATGGGAAGGAAGTTTCTATTAGAGTCGGTCTTGTCAGTCCTCCGTCAGAGATCAAAACTCTTTGTGCATTTCATTTCTAGGAGTCCCGCTCCATTCACTCAGCTGCATTCCGCTAAGGGCATGCCATAATCTGACGGAAAAGATCTTGTTAGTTAGTTCCCCTCATGTCTGGCACTTGCTGGCTCAGGTCTTTTGTCAAGGTTCACTAAAGTCCATGACAGTCAATGTTCGATATTTTGATGGATGAGAGTCATTTTCAGTCATTAGGTCTAGGGATTAGTCAATTTTGTCTTCAACCATGACCAATAAAGCCATGCATGCTAGAGGGAGGCCCTTACGAAGTTGTGATTCAAATATTTTCATCGTCATGTTGATAGATTACGATTGTTCTTCAAAACTCTATTTTGAAGAAAAGTCAAAGAGTGTGTCATTTGTGATAATTTTCAAAAAGAAATCTAGTTGATCTCATCAGGCGCAGTCATGAGTTCCTTGGCCAAATTCCATGTCAACAACCCCTACAAAAAGTGCCAAAAAATTTCATCATTTTAGCTAAAAATTCAAAGGGAAAAGTGAAATACAAAGTTGCATTAAATCAGTGAAAAGTGTCAAAACAAAACATTAGCTAAGTGGGTTTTGAAGAAACAAAAATCAAACCCATGACTTCAAAGTCTTTATAAAGGATTCCCACAAGAAACAAAGTCATTGTGCAAATCAAGGTGATAGAGAAACATTGCAAAGTCATTGTGAAGAGTTAGCACGCGTTTGAGGAGAGGTTGGAGGTGTTTTCCAGAGTGTGGCGCACACACAGAGGGGCACGGTGCACATAGAGAGAGTGGCGCACGGAGCACGACCCTACAGTGGTGGAAATACACGGGCGCAGTGCACACATAGAGTGCGGGGCACTGGGTTTGCTGCATGGCGCACACCCACAAAGGCCTGAATTTGTGCCAAACTTGCAACAAATCACTTTAAAACCATTCAAATTCACAGGTAGGGTCTATATCTTGGCTTGCTCAACAAATTTTGTGAACATGATGGTGGTTTATGACCGTTGATAGTTGCAATAAAAACTCATAAACCCTACCACTTGAAATCATCAAAGCCATTGCTCTAGGGTTGAAAACTTGTTGTGTTGATGCCAAGGTTCCTCTTTCACCTCTCATTTTTCCCCTCCTTTCCATTGTTCCCATCCCCCCTATCCCCTCCACTCATTTGTCATCTATAAAACCCCAAAACCCTACCTTATAAAATCCCCAAACCCTCCTACATATCCCTAAACAAAATTTCCCCCATCACCCCTAATCCCATCATATTATTCCCCTTCCTAACACTCCCTTTTTGCATTGTTCCCCTTGGTGGCAGAGTTCATAACAACACACAGTTTCACTACCATCATCAAAAGGCAATCCAAGCACAGTACACATACAACAGTCATGGCATCTGAGCGTTCATCAGAGTATGAGATGGAGACCCAAAGTGATTCATCCTCGGAAGAACAGGCTCCCCAGAGACATCATAAAAGTGGAAAACATGTTAGGGATGAGCCAACCACCCTCACAGAATTGCAGGTCTGCCCTCTTGCTATGTCATGTTTCTAGCATCTATCATGTTTTGAGTTTTGCCAAAAGTTGGCTAGTGTTCGAGTTCATCATGAGTTGGCCCGTATTTTTGTGCTTCACCTACATGGAGATCATGCTATCTTAGCCGGGGTCACCTTCACACTGACACCTGAAACTGTCTCATTAGCAACCGACATACCGAACGTTGGAGAACAATGGCACAAGACACAGAAGGTTAATAGGCAGCATTATGAGCCTTACATTAAGGCTAGTTTCTTGAGGTAGCTCCAAAGAGTCTTTCCATTCCGATATTTGAAAGATGAATATTCTCCACCCATGAAGTTGATCATGAAGTATTTCAGCTGTGAGGGGAGGTTCTCTCGTCTATATGCCTATCACATCAGGCTGCTCATGCACTTTACCAGGGTATGGATGATGAACATCCCATATTTCATTTGCAGGAACATAGAGAGGATGGACACCTTCATGCAGCATAAGACCCCTCAACAGCAACTTAACAGTGTTTATCATTTTTCTCTGATTAAGATTTTGGTGGTTCATCAGCTGGGATTGTAGGGCATTACTTGGGATGACTTCATCTCCCATGACCTCTTCAGCACTTCACAGGTATTATCAGAGGTTGAACATGAGATAGGTGGTCCTTCTCATCAGTATGAGCACCATGAGACCACTACTATTCCAGTATTCATCACCTATCAGAGAGGCAGTAGACATTTGTTTGCAGTAGCAAAGCGAGTGTTATCTCCAACCGGGGTGGAAGGGGCCTCGCTTCCTACATCGGCAACATAGGTACAGGACAGGGGCAAGAATCCCATGCATGATGAGGAGCCATCAGGTGAACGAGAGACCGACTTCATCCTCATTCATGATGATGATACAGATGTGGAGAGTGCCAAGCTTAGGAGGACCATCCAGGAGCAGCAAACGGAAATCCAAGACTTGTCACTCAATTTGGAGAGCGCTAAGTGGATTATCAGGTATTTGGAGCAGAGGAACAAATAGCTCGAGGACCAGCATGAGATCATGGAGCTGCAAAAAATCCATGAGAATCTCCAAGCTTCCCAACATAGGAGGATTGAGCTCACTCCATTAGAGCAAGAGATAAACAATGACCGAGAGTCTTGGCTCAAGCGTATCAACATCCACCTTGAGAGACTGTATGAGAAGGCCAACAAGGACAAAACCATATTGAGGTGGATGGTTTATCACTATAGGGCACGGAACATGAGTTCAAAGGCTCGGATAAGGAGTTTGAAGGCGAAATTGGGAAGAGCGACAAAGAGACAAAAGAGGCAAAAAGAGAAAGATCGGCTTCGAATCTTGGCTGAAGCCTCTATGGCCCAACATAGCACTTCATAAGGAAACCTCCAAACCAAATTTCAAAAAATTTGGGGCAATTTTGGTCACATGACAAATTTTTGGGCACAACACAGGGTTTTTCTCCCTGTGCGCCACGCCACTGGCACAACTCTTAGGATTGGGAGCTCCAAATCACAAATGGTTTGCATTTTTGGATTCAGCATGAAAAATCATGACTGATGGTGCACGGACAAGAAGTTTGGGCAAGTTTTGAGTCCCCAGGAGGTAAAAAACACTCAAAGAATGACCTCTCTACCCCTATTTTGATACACAGGAAGCAGTCTTGGGAGAATGAAGTTTTGGAGGGGAAAATGAGCACCAAATGCAGAAATTCCATTTGGGTTGGAAAGTAGACAGTCAGGGATTTCCAACAAGCACACTTGGTCACAATTTGGACTCTAGAAAGTACCTCAAAATCGCCTCCAAAGTGGCGTGGTGCATATAGATTTGGGCGCAGTGCATATAGACCAAAAGCCCAAAATCACTTCCGCTTCGCGAAATTTCGATTCACGACTTTCTCCAAGTGGGCCCACTCATTTACACTATATTTTTCTTGGCAACTAAGGCAAAGTTTAAATAATATTTTCACTAAAGTTTGGCTTCTATCCAAGTGGTAAACGAAGGCGAGCAGTCACCCTTGCACCTGTAACTAATGGTTGGCTTTCCATTTCCAGTTTGTAATAATTTGAAAAACTCGCCAACTCTTGGTTGTTCTATTTCCCAATGGCATAGTCTATTTATTGTATGCAAAACCATTTGCAAAGGGTTGGTTGTAATTTCTGGGAGACTGTGGGAGAGAAACTGAGTTACTCATTGTATATTTTGATAGAGAATTAATGAAAGGCAGCAGCTTTGGTTCATGAGATTCATGTGGTGTGAGCGTAGCAAATGTATTCTCTTTCTGTTTCATATGTATTTCGTTATGTTTCACAGTTCATTCATATTCATTTCCAGTGAAATTTTCTAAGTAAGATAAGGTAGAATTCATGTTTATTGCTCTGC